>JAJOOE010015654.1:0-18311 GCA_036250405.1 Solanum raphanifolium
CGAAGAGAATAGATAGATGAATTTATCAACAAATTAACAAGAAGTCTTGACTAAATTTGTACTTAATAATTTTAAACTTAACAAGTATAAGGATCTTTAAATTTAATATTGTGTTAAGATTTAAATTTTTTTATCGACGGATAGTCTTAATTAGATAAATTTTAAATTTTTACTTAATTAATATGTCATATTTCTCTTGCTAAAATATATTAAGTGGATATTTAATTTTTAGAAGGATTGTAAATTATTTTTTATATATACATGTTTCTTTTAAAATCTTTAGTAACTTATTGACTTGTGCTAAATAGTTATATCACCACAATACAGTTAGGAAAAGAAAAAGTGAGGGTGATATTTTTCTTTGGTCAAGAAATACAATTATATATTTTTTTAGATTTCTTTTTTTATTTATGTGTGCTATATTAAAAGAACTAAAAAAAATATTTAACTCTGTTAACTATATTAAATGTGCATTGCAAAGAAATTAAAAAGACATTTTTAGAATATGTTAAATGTAAAACTTAATTTTGTCTTTATTTTCATTAATTACTCCACACAACTTTTTATTTTTTTATGACCTATAAAATAATTAATAGTCATATTCATCATATTATTTGGTGTTTCATATTGTAGCCCTGTAAATAAAATTATTGTACGATTTTATAGAAGATCACATTAGTTTTTTAGGTTGTTATATTTTCGGTGATTATTATATTCATATTTTAATTTGATTTGAAGAATAAGATGAAGAATGGTGATCGGCTTGTGGGAGTGGAGTGGACGTCCATAAGAACTCGAAAGATATGTGTACTGATTTCGCATTTTTCCTTCTATTTTTTAATGAGTAAGGAATTAAGAATGATGTTGCATTTTTATTGGTATGATTTATCTTTATTTCGCATCTTATGTGAATTTCTTATTGCAATTTTTTTGTTCAAAATAGTAAAAAATTTAATAACTTTTGAAAGTCTACTAAGTACTAACCAAACATTTTTATCTTACATCAATATTATATTTAATAAAATTATCAAAATTTTATCACTCTTTATAACCGCGCGACGCGCGGAGAAGTTTCCTAGTTCATTAATAAAATAAAGTGGGTACAATTTTTTTTATCTCTTGATTCATATCTCCTAAGATTTTTTCGTGATTCAAATTTTTTTATCTCTTGATTCTTATCTCCTAAGATTTTTTCTTGATTCGAAGATCGTTAGTAGCGTATTTCTCAAACGTAAGAGACCACATTTTGATCTCTTTATTAATATCTCATGAATTTGTGGAGTTTTAGAAATTTCTTTGAGAAAGACATAATTAATTTCTTTGTGATCTCTTTTATGAATACCCAAAAATATAAATATTAAAATTTTTATGGGATACTCAGATGTTTTTCAATTGAATATGTAGGGTTGAATCTAACTGGAATTGAAAACGTCTTGTAGAGTTCCCATTGAAATTGAATACGTTTTGCAAAGGTCTATAAAATTTCGACATTTACATTAATGAATGAGAAAAATAATAAAAAGTAAGTAAAAAGGAAAATAAATAAAAAGTTTTAAAAAAGGAATAAATTAAATATATAAAATTTTTAATATTAATAATTATGTGTACTAATTAATTATAAAATATGTGATTAAAAGAAAATATATATTTAATTAATTATGTTTCTTTCAAGTTTTTGGCTTCTCACTTGCTGTTTTTGTTACATTTCAGATTTCACTTGAAGGGATCCTTGTAATACCTTTTCCTAATATGAATCATTAATATTCTCAACCTAAACCTATTCTTGCTTCTTAAATGGGACGGGGTTTGGGTGGTTGGAGGCTGTTTTTTTTTTTTTAGAGAATCGTAAAAAAGAAAAATTAATGTTGAAATATTTATTTGAATTAGTTAAATAAGTTTAAGTTGGTTTTTCTTTTACCTTCTTATAATTTAAAATTATTTTTCGACCAAAATATCATAGGTTTTCATTTAATTTGTTACTTTTGACATATCATTTACAAACGCGTTATACACATTTTATACTTTTAGCTAGTTGTTAAAAATTATCTCTAGTTCGTCAAAAGAATTTCTAATAGACACATATTTTGAGTTGTTTAAATGTTTGATATGAACATATCCAACTTCAAATGTCAAAATGAAAAATGTCGACAAATTCTTCCAATGTCAAAATGAAAAATGTTTGACAAATATAAAGGACCCCTTGCGACTTTACCCATTTAGCTTTTACATGTCTTTAAGGCATCATAGAAAAGGAAAATAAAACACGAAAAAAATTTATTGCCCTTTTTTGATAAGTGAAAAGTAACAAGTAAAAATGAAAATCGATTTTAGGAATAAGTGATAATTAAAAATGAACGGAGGGGTAATAAGCAACTAATGGTATGTTATTAAATATTGTGACATCAAGATGATAAACTTACCTCCTTAGAGACTTCAGGAATAGAAGGTGAAGTTTTGGAGGAAATCTGTGAATTCTGCAATTCACAAATCCTATCAAAATACAACCCAACAGATCAAAGAGTCTATCGCAGGCCAACAATTTTTCACAAGGTATATTATAATTTTATTTTTATTTAGAAATAATGATGTTTGTAAAAAAAAAAAAAGAGAGTACAAAATCTTCATAAAAAAAATGAATGTCTATTTTTTAAACATAAAAATACTTTAAAATTTTAAATTAAAATAATCACATCTTCATATGAGTAAATAAAGTTTTTTACAATAGATCTAAGGTAATATATCATGAATACATGACAAAAATCTTATTGAAATAAATTAATTATTACCATTATAAGAATGATATTGCTATAAAAAATAATATTACTATAAACAATAGTAATACTATAAGATGTTTTAAGTTCTTTTATTCAATTTTGACTAATTTTATCAAACAATTATTTCAAAAAAGTAAAAAAAAAAAACTTATTATCGAATCTTTTTAGTGCACGTCAAAAACACTAGGCCGTCGTTTCGTCTTTATCTATTGATGTCATTCTAATGAAATACTTTTGAGAAATTAATATTTCTAAGAAAAGAAATTTCTCAAATCCTATTAGCGTATTTCAATTTTTTTTTGAGATTTGATATCCTCATGTTTATTTGTGAATATTTAAGTGACAAATATATATTTCAAAATAGAGTAAACAATAAGGAATTGAACATGGTCAGAAATGATGCAAGCAAAGAAATAGTCATTTCCTAATAAATTGACAAGTAGCACCTTCTTCGCATCGATAACAACTCCCACTCCTCACACACTATATATAACACCTAAACCTTTGCCTCTTTTAACACTGAAAGAAAAAGAAAACGATTATGGCTAGCCAAAGATTTGCTCGTCCAATTTTTGACAATCCTTTTCTTAAGATTCAAGAATTACCAGGTAACACAGTTAAACGTAATTCTGAATCCCTCAAACAAGCCAATTGTGATCCAAAAGGCACATCATTAGTCGTAACTAGGGATGTTGATCTTGACACAACAAAAAACACTTGGCTTCGACTATACATCCCAAGACGTTTAACAAAAAATCCTACTCCTAAGAAATTGCCACTCATTATGTACTATCACGGTGGAGGCTTTGTTTATTTCCATGCGAATACTTTTATATTCGATGTGTTTTGCCAGGCACTTGCTGAAAGAGTTGGTGCTATGGTGATTTCACTCGAATATCGTCTTGCCCCTGAACATCGCCTTCCTGCAGCTTATGATGATGCTATGGATGGGTTAGAATGGCTTAAGTCTACTAAGGATGAATGGGTTTGTAATTATGCTGATTTGAGTAAAGTTTTTCTTGGTGGAACTAGTTCTGGAGGCAATTTAGCTTATAATGCAGGTATATATGTATGTCAACTTACACTATATTTCATTTTGTGTCTTTAGTTTTAGATTGACTTTATGACCTCTATATGCAGGGCTACGTGCAGCAGCTATGGCAAAAGAGCTAGAGCCAATAAAGATCAAAGGTTTAATATTACATCATCCATTTTTCAGTGGTAAAAACAGGACAGAATCAGAGGAAAAGCAGAAAGATGATCAACTTCTACCACTTCATGCTGTAGACAAAATGTTCGACTTATGTTTACCAAAAGGAGTAGATCATGATCATGAATATTGTAATCCATGTGCTAATGGAGGATCAAAACATTTAGATGACATGAAAGAGTTAGGATGGAAAGTATTTGTGAGTGGTGTATGTGAAGATCCACTAGTTGATGCTGCTCGTGGATGTGTAAGGTTGATGGAACAGAAAGGTATAAAAGTATTCAAGTTTTTTAGAGATGGATATCATGCTATGGAAGTGTTTGATCAATCAATGGCTGCTGCTTTATACGATGCTGCTAAAGATTTCGTATATGCTGTTAGTAGAACTTAATTTATTTATTTTTAAATGTAGTATAGTATGTGTTATCGTCTATGGTGTGTTTTGTTTTATTTAATTTGTGCAAATAAGAGAGCACTGTTACTCCATATATTGTATTATCAAATTGCTCTAATAATAAGTTGTTCTATTTTTTTGATGAATTAAAATGAGTTTTCAGTTAATCACTAGAATGATCTGATGGGGAATTACAGGTAGTTGTCACAGTGTCATTAGTTCAATTCAATGCTTTTTTGGTTTCAAAATAAGTGATGTATTTAGTTTGATCACATTAGAGTTATTTAAAAACAACTCATTCGTAATATATATGTATTTAGTATATATATATATATATATATATATTTATTGATTTAATACTTTTTTTAATTAATTTAATACATTTTTTAAGGAATAATAAATAAAATGATAAATTTATGACACCATCTTTTGAATATGATATATTTCGGTGTTTTAAGAAATGACTATAGTTTGATAAATGATTTATTGACTTTCTAAACTAGACATTGATTTTTAGCATAATAAATAAAAGTATATGAAGGGAGCCATAATTTAATTTTAAAATATTTATTTTACTTTTAATAAAATAATTTATAGTGATATAAATATTCACAACTTATTTTAAACCATATATTTAAAAATATTCCTTTATTTTTTCATCTCTATGGCCAATAAAGCATGTTCACTTAAATTGGAATGATGGGATCTTCACAAAATATTTTGATATCCATATATTATTTCGTTATCTAGTAGGAAAATAAGTTAAAATATACTATGTGCATAAATATGCTTATACTAAATAAAAAATATTGGGATTGTAATGTCTTATTTCATTTTAATTCTTTTAGATTCAAATTGATCAGACTTCATCGTCTTTTAAATCTCAAATCCTTTATATGCGGTTTCACATTTTTACTTTATTATCTATTTCATATTTTTACTTTATTATCTATGGTATATTCTTTAATGGAACATGAAATTTTTAATCATTTTATAGCTGAATTATATGTTCATTGCATCTAATATTCGCCTAATGTGTGAAATATTACTCAAAATTATAATTTTATTATGTATAAGACCTGAGTAACGATGAGGTTTGATTGGCTTGGTTATGAAAGAATCAAATTAAATATTTTTTCATTTCAAAATAAATGAAATTTTGTAGTGTTACTCATGTCTTAAAGAAAATAAATTAAAGACATTAAATTATATGATGATTTGTAAATATCACCTTTTTGCTTCTTTCCAATCTTTTCTTAAAATTAGAGATCGTCAATAAAACCCATTAAAAAGAAGAGTAATTTTGGAGGAAAAAACAACTAATACATTTTTGAATTTTGAAAAAATCATTCATTTTAAATCATTGAAAGGTGAAAGAGGTAAATCATATATTTAAAAAAAAAGAGAAGTATTGAAAACACCCCTAAATTGACGTGAATTATTAGTTTTATTCTGAACTATTGATAGCCTTAAAAATAACTCTTTATTTGATTAACTAAATTTAATTAAATAGTAAAATACACCTCTAAATTCTCGCCAAGTTCAACACTTCTCTCGGTTTTTTATTAAGTTCTCCATGGTCCTACCCGAATATATTCGAGACCACTTGTTATGTCATGTGTGATGTGGCAGATCGGGGATGTATCAAAGTTTAGTTAGTCGAA
Source organism: Solanum raphanifolium (assembly GCA_036250405.1). Taxonomy (NCBI): domain Eukaryota; kingdom Viridiplantae; phylum Streptophyta; class Magnoliopsida; order Solanales; family Solanaceae; genus Solanum; species Solanum raphanifolium. Next base: position 6,043 of record JAJOOE010015654.1, read on the forward strand.
TAGAGAGGTATTTTTTTAGGTTAATTGTTAATAGTTCAGAGACTTAACTAATAATTTATATCAAATTCAAAAGTGTATTCAATACTTTTATCTTGAAGAAAATTAAGTTCAGAAAGCTGATTGTAGTACTCTCGCATAGTATGAGGAGGTGGGACAGAGATAAATAATACTAAAATTCCAGAGACACATCATATACTTTCTCCGTCCCATATTAGTAACTTTAATTTGTCAAGTAAATATATTCACAAAAATAACAACTAAAATTTATTGTCATTTATTTCGTGAAGTAAACATTATCTAGTACATTATATTGATGCTCCAAATTAAAATATAATCCAAAACCTTAATATATTTATTCACATTTGCAAAACCCTCCCCAACATAATGCATGAGGAGTTAAACATGCATATAGACAATCTTCATTACTATTACATGCTTGTTCTGCCATCACATCTGCAAGAAAAGATAAAAATAAAAATAAAAATTAGTAAGCTCAAATACATATATTGTTAAAGAATATAGTTATATAAATTGTATATATATATATATATATTTATTTATAAAACAAGAACAATTATTTAATTTTATCGACTAATTAAATATATTCATCTTATATGTGTTATATAAATTGTTACGTACCTTCATAATCAGTGGAGTATATCTTGGATGATGAACATATGCAAATCCCATTAATACAATAAGGAGTTCCTGATGAGCAGTTTACACAATCTGTGACAGTCTTACACGTTTCTTGTTGTCCTAATATCATATCTGAATATTAAAAAAAATCGTTATTAGTAGTTATATACTTTATATATTGATGAATTTTTGGAGGACCAACTAGCTTGTTATGTAAATTTCGACACAGAAAAAGATGAAGATATCCTCACCACATGAAATGATCAAGAAGGTTATTATTAAAAACATAGTCCTTGAAGTCTTGTCCATATTGCCTAAGAGAATGTCTTTCTTTTCTTTTTATTTTTATTTTTCTAATTTGCTTATTATTGCAACATTATAAAGTACAAAGAGATTTATTAAGAGATTTAAATAGTCATATTATTTCTGATTTCTTTCCCAATTTTTGAAATTTGATTAGTTGTCAAAAAGAGATCTTTGGTCTATGGAAGATGATCATCAAAGAATAATGTAGGGGTTAAGATAAGTAACAATATCTAAATTATGAAAAAATTATCAATTAGACACCTAATGTATGGGATTTTATGTTTAAATTATAGTTTCTCCATTTATGCTATAAATCCAACTTACATGATATTTTCATTATTATTTGTTGGTTCATTACTTATTTGGTTTTATTTATACATAACTTATACTCATAATCGTAAAGGTACTATATACTGATAATTTTTATAATTAAATTCTTCAACAATATATGTATTGGCCCATACTAAATTTCTTTTATGATCTTTCTTGTAGATGATCATGTGCCTTGTAAGAGTAAAGAAGATTGTGGTATTTCATGTGATAAGCCATTGTGTTGGAGAGGGTTTTGCAAATGTGAAAGTTTAGGACTTGGATTATATTTTAAAGAGTATCATCAATGTACTATATAATATTTACTTGATGAAACAGATGGTAATAAAGTTTAGTTGCTATTTTTGCGTATATATTAACTTGACAAAGTTTTTCGTAATCAGATAAGCTGAATTGTATACAAAGACGAATTTAGATTTGAGATTTTGGATGCCAGAAGTAATAGTTTTTTACTCTTTTCCAATTAGTTTACTATAGTTAAGAGGTAATTTCACTTTTAATAAACCAAACCAAAATTAGTTGTGACAATTCGATGGGTTATGTCATATTTGGACGAGTAATAATAGATCAAGATAACAAATGGTTCAAAATTTAATTCAACCCAAATTTGCTTGGATCAAGACAGATTGTGTAATGGATAATAAAGCGAGTCAAGCCCCAGTCCAATCCAATTCAATTTTGATAAGTTTTAATTATCCTATTTATTCTTTACAATATTTTAGTACCTAACATTTTTTTTAATTATGACTATATAAAACATATCAAACTTTTTTAAAAACTTAAAATATTTTAAAAAGGTTCCTCTCGAGTTAATTTGGTTACATATCAATCTAATATTTAATAAATTGAGCTAATTAAATAGGTGTGTCAATAACCCACCCAAACTTAAACGGGTTGGTGGGTTGGGTCGGATTTTACCACCTCCAACCAAAACGCCCTAATATTTTCCTATAAATAACATTGTCAATTCAAGGCCAGAAGAGCGCCGCCATGGCTTCTAGCTATCAACTTTTTTGAAGGAGGATTGCTTCTATTTCTACTAGGTAAATCTATATATATATATTTTTTTTTTTATTTTTTTATTTTTTATAATAAGATCTTGAATTTTATTTTTTGCACCAAATAGCCCTTTGCAATTATAAGGTTTATTGCAGAGAAAACACGAGATAAAGGTTTTTTCTGGTGCCAAATTGATATATTTTTGGTAAAATTTTTGGCTGAATATTTCGTCAATTTATTCAGCTCTACTTTGCCAAAATAAAAAAAAATTCTTTTTTTTTTTGAAGTTGTTTAAATTTTGTGTTTATGCTTGAATTTAAGACTGGAAAGCAAAATGATGAGAATATTTAAGCTGAATTATATGTTGAAATTCATATATTAGCCTTCAAAGTTCTCTGATTGCATTGATTTAATTAAGTATTTTCTTAATTGTGGCTACGTCAGGATTTGAAGTTTATGCGTTCGGGTTTTTGTCACTAATTTCTTCATATTGAATGAGTTTTTAAGTCACTAATTGGTGGATTGGTTATTATTTGTTTATTTCTTATTTTTGAATGGATTTTACTTGAGAAGTGGCTAATCAAAATGATGAAGAACTGTTAGCTGAAATCTATATGTTGAAGTTACATATCATATGCCTTTCAAAGTTCTCTGATTGTGCTACTTTGATAACCAAGAAAAAAAATTGAGCTTTCTTGGTATTTGCAATAATATTGAAGCTCTTTAAAACTTTATTGTTTGTTGTTTATTGTGCTTCGATTATTGTATTATTTTGTTGTAATTATTGTTTGGAATGCTTTCAATAGTGTCTTTTTCTATTGAAATGAACCTCCTAGAAAGCGTATGATAAGGTCTATATACATTTTATTCTCTCCCAACCATGGGTGGAGCCACCCTTTAAAATAGTTTTTTATGTATATATAGTAGACGGTCGAATAACCCTAGTGAAAATCTTGATTCCGTTAGTAGAATAACTTAAATTATGAGCTAAGCCATAAGGATGAACTTTAGATAGTTCTCTATTTAAGTTTTCAGCTTTTGATATACTTTGAGGCTTTGCCTTTCGAAGCATTTTCTATTTTTAGTTAGCATTATTTTTGGATTGTGGCTAGCGTGCTTGACTCTTTGAAGATAATTATTGAAATTGAGCACCAAAATACATGGTCTGTCTTATTATACTATCGTCAGACTACACGAGCATGGTGCTACATTAAGGTTTTTCTTATTATCTGTTGCTACTTGTACTTTTCATGTTATACTAGTGGCTAAAGATCTTGTGAGAATAAGAAATATATCAATTTTTATGTGTTCATCGCTGTCTGGCATCTTTTGTTTGTCTATTTTCTTGAAGTTTGATGAGTTAATTCGACTAATGTAAATGATTTGAGCACCAAAATACATGGTCTATCGTATTTATACATGGACTATACGAGCATGGTGCTATATTAAGTTTTTTCTTATTATCTATGGTCACTTGATGTCTCTTTTTTCGTCGGTGACTGAGGATGTTTTTGGAATAAGAAATAACATCACTTGAATTTTTTGAGCTATAAACATTGTTCCTAATTAGTTGTGAGTTTTGTATAACTAATATTGTGAGGCTGGTGCTAATTGAACCTTCTTCGGACCCTTTCTAGTGGCAATGATTGAATTCAACTAGTAATTTCTCCGTTTCACAAAGAATGACCTTCTTTCCTTTTTAGTCAGTTTCAAAATAATGATCTCTTTTCTTTTTTGGTAACATTTTACTTTTAGCTTTCCACGTGGCATGGTTAAGACCACAAGATTAAGGGCAATTTTGTACATTTGACATAACTTTAATTTAGGACCACAAGATTCAAAAGTCTTCTTTAATTTCTAACTCCGTGCCAAGTCAAACCAGATCAATCTTTTTGAAACGAAGGGAGTATTAATTATTTTTTTCAACTATTAATTGATGATATGAATAAGCTTTGTTTTTTTCAAAATTCGATAACATATCTGAGCCTTTTTCCTACTTATAATGTGAAGTTCGTAAGAAGATGAAAGAAATCTTGTAATATACCTAAACTAGTAAAATTACCCGTGCTTCGTGCGAGAATTTAATATAATAGAATTTATAAAATAATAAAACCTATTAGTTATTAAAACTATAACACTATATTATCTTACATGCAAAACTATGTAGTAACGAACATTAATAATGTAAAGGAAAATGATAATTATAATATATTATCATCTATCCTTCAATCAATCATCTTTAATTTGATTTTATAATTTATTCTTTCGTCTCTGAGAAGTTTTACTATTTGATATTTTTGGAAAATTAGATGAACAATAAATAAGTAATCTCTATTTGTAGTCTGAATTAACAAATACCTACAACATTAATTTTACAGAAACATAAACAACAAAGTTTAAAATATATGTTCAAAAATAACAATTAATATCATAAGCATAAATTAATGAAGGTAAAAAAAAAAAACCAGGTTATTGAGCCACTGAATTCAAATTGTCTTCTTAAGGAAATCATTTCCCTCTAGTACTTGGGTATTAAAGGAATAGATTCTCTCAGGATGGAATGATTTTATTCACAAGTATATCATACAAAAATAATGATGTCAGTGAGTCACTCAACAGAAGCAAAATACACGAATATTTAATAAATTATGGTGAGATTATCATTTATGCACATAAACTACGCAAGAGTTCTATAATATTCTTGAACTTATCACCCTTCCTGAACTTACGGTTGTAAAAATAAATTAAAGTATATCATATGCGTCTATACTTAAAAAGAAAAAAAGATTTAGTGTCTTATTTAAATTCCTCCAGAACCAAATTAAGCGAACTTCATTTCAAGTCTCAAACACCTTGGGATTGTTTGGTGTGATGGATAAAGAAAAATAATTTTGGGATAACTTTTTAGTACCCCTTAAGAATTGTTTGGTTGGAATAAGTTATCGCAGGATTAATTATCCTGATATAACTTATCTCACCCAGTGACGTAGTCAGAAATTTCACGAAGGATGTCCAGAAATTGTACACGAGTACATTTTTTCTTTTGGATGAATGAGTGCACTAGAAATTCTAAAAACTAAACTACGTAATATACATGAAAAAAAGAGGAAAGAGATGAAAGAGTGCACTAGAAATTTTAAAAATTAAACTACGTTATATACATGAATTTTGTTGAAAAAAATAACGTAATATACATGAAATTTTTTGAAAAAAAGGCATAAAGTTGCTGCTAGCTAGAATTGAACTCACAAATGCTTAAAGACTTGGCTCTTTCAAGGCAGCTTAAATCACTAGGCTGCAACACCTTGTTGTGTTAAGGGTGTCCAGAATACGTTATTTAACCACTTTTTATATTATTTTACTTGTATATACGGAATAATTTCACGATGAAGGGTGTCCAGAGAGTATGTAGCTACACCCATGATCTCACCATGTATATGGGATAACTTATCACATCACTATGGTATAAATGGTGGAATAAGTTATCTCAAACATGACAAAATTTTATCACATGACTATTTTTTTATTCCAAGACTATTTATTCTTAATCCTCACACCAAACGACCCCTTAATATTTTGTTTGGTTACAAAGTGTGGAATAACTTATGCCAGGATTAATAATTTTGATTGGGATAAGTTATCCCTACTTGTGCGTGTAATACTAATACCGGGATAACTTATCCTGGGATAAAAATGTAAAACAACAAAATTACTCCCTTAAGCCCTTTTTTTTTTGTTATAAATAAACAACTTATTCTTAGAAGGTATTTTTGTAAAGAGCAACTTTCACATATAGCAAACATAAAAATCATATTTGTATGTTATAGTTATAGTTGCATAATTGCGCTCCATAGCAAATTTTATGTTTGCTATGAAACTTTTGATTTGTATAATTCGCAACAAACATCCAATTTTATACAAATTGTTCTGTTTTGTATAAATTCATTTATACATTGTAATTTGTATAATAATAGTTGTATTTGTATAATTATAAGTGTATAGGACGAAAATATATATCTTTGTATTTGTATATACAACTTACTCTTAGAAATTATGTCATGCATATTTGACCAACCAAGCAACCAATAAAAAATAATCTCAACATAACTAATCCCATTATAACTTATTCCAACATAACTTATCCCATCATAATTAATCTTATCATTATTAATCTCAACTTATTCGCATGCTCCTCATGTACCGTAAAACCTCTCTAAATTGATATTGTCAGCATCATGAAATATTATTAAAATATTATTATTTTAATATCGGAATTATAAAATATGAGTATTATTTTGTAGAAGTATTATTTAATTGAAAAAATAATAATATTTGATTAATTTAAAAAGTTTTTTGAAGATTCAATAAATGTTAATTTTGATTACATAGTTCGGGGATGAAATAAAATAAAAATTAAATGAACTCTTTGAAAAAAACATTCATGAATTTGAGATCATGATTAATAATTTTGTAAATTCATGATTAATAATAATCTTGGTCACTGTAATAAAATCAATGTAAGTAGCATGTTAGATTATTTGGGTGAAAATGATACACTTTCAGAGGTCTAAAGTGTAGATGAATTTGTGGATATCATCAAAGAAAATAATGTTGATGATGAAGTTCATTTTTTTAATACTTTTAGAATCAGTTATACATAAGAAAACACTTACTGTTTTTAGGACTCTTTATAATTTTTTGGTGATGAAGAGGACAACATTGTAATTTGTTGGTTCATTACTTATTTGGTCTAGTCGTCTAGTTTATACAAAAAAAATTTTAAAAACCTTTCAACAAACACATCCTTTCATGAAGAGTTATAATATTTTAAGCGACACTTTCATGAAAAAATATAATATTTTTAAGAAATAAAGTTATGTAGGGGTTCATGATCGATATAATGAAAAATAAGGGTTATAGGGACATAATATTTCTGTGGTATACATATTTTTATTAATATCAATAAACTAACTTTAATAAAATGAATTGAATTGAAGTAATGATAGTGCACATTTTTCATTATATCGATTTATGTTGTGTCAATTAAGTTAACCTTAATGAAAACTTTCTTTTTCCCTATTTATATGAGAATTAAGTGAGATAGAGGGAGGAGGATGTTATTGAATGAAAAAATAAATAAGTGATTATTTGACTATGAATTTTCTTTTTTTGAGTTGCATTACGTGGTGTTTGACCGTAAAATTCAGATTTTTTCAGAATTCAACTCACTAAAAATTAAAATTATTTTTATTTTTCACTCTAATTTACTTAGAATAATTCAAAAATAATTCCAAAGAATACACACATCGAAAAATTGTACAAAAGAAAGCTTTTTAAAATATAAATTGGGATCCTCTTTATTGCAACATTATATAATAACTCACTAAATGTTGCCCCCTCAACCAACAGAATGAATTCATTAAACACTTAAGATAAGTAATGCAATTTTTTTTTAATTGCATTTAACTTATTCTTAGATGAAATAAACATGTAATTAGCCATTCATAAACATACACAACTTCCACTAGCACAAGTTGGTAAACCTCTATCACATTTAATAAAATCACTACAATCTTCTCTACTCTGACATGTATTTGTGCATGCTTCCATCCTTCCTTCTGAAAATCACAAAATTCATAACATATAGTTAGGAGCAGCAAATGAACGAGTCAAATCAAATATGTATATTGACAATAAGTTAAATAAAAATAGATAAAATATTTAATTCGTTAGAAGAGACCTTCATGATTGGTGTTGAATTGTGCTAAACAGACGCAAGATCCACCAACACAAGTTCCAAGCTGACCTCCACATTTCAAGTCACGACAATCCTGACTAGTCTGACAATCACACATTCGTCCTGTCACAATATCTAAACATAACAAAATTTGTCAGAGAGAGACTGTCTCAGAAAAACTCTCAACTCAAGTAAAACAAATCATAATAGTAATAAAAAGAAAAAAACGATCATACATGTTATTATAGCAAATCATAACAATCTATTATTTTTTAACCTCTACATATATAGACTCATAGACATATACTAACCTTGTGAAATAATCAAGAATGAGATTACAAAAAGCAAAGTCACCAAAGTCTTGGCCATATTGTATAATTAAAAGAATTAATTTTTACTTTAGAGTGGTGATGTTTACCACATTATATATAATACGGATAACTAATTCATTAGAAGATATTTTTCTTTCTATAAATACAATCGAGATTTATTGGAGTTTCTTTCGTAATCAAATCTTGAAATTAAATTTGGCTTTTGAGAAATTGTTTGGTTTGTGGGATGTAATTAGTCAAATAATTAAATATATATCACTTTCTTTTTGTAGAGATTTTTCTTCCAAATTTTGTATAAAGCAAAATTTATAAATTGGAATTTTTACATGATTACTCATGGTGTAAGAATCAATAATATTTACTACCACAATATTAAATAGCAATATTTGCATAAATAATGCAATTAAGTAAATTAAATTAAATTAAATTATTCACCTACTAATTTTCCTTCTATATAGGAGAAAGTTACTCCCAATTACAAAAGTTTTCATTAAAAAATCTTGAAATTAAATTTGGTTAAAGAAATCTTTGTTTTATGGAAAGTAATTAGTCAATTAAGTATCCTTTTTGTATTGAAATTTGCTCAATCTTTTTACAAATCTCGTATTATGCAATAGTTAAAAATTGAGATCTTTACATGATTAATGATGGTGTAAATATCCACTTTTTAAATTTTTCCTTCAATGACGTGTATCCACAGTGGAGCCCAATTAATCTAGATTTGCGTCGCGTAAGACCCATTTTGAGAGTAATGCTATTTATGAATTTTTCATATTCAAGTCTTAAATCCGAGACCTCTAATTAAAAAGGAGCAACCCCATCTACTGCATCACATTATTTGCATCACATTATTTGATGATTTTGATATAAGAATCACTTGCTTTGAATACCATCATTTTGAATATTCAATTCTTTTCAATAACACACAATGAATTATGTGAATTCAAAATTACTTTTTTCATTTTATATTACTTGAGCTTGTTGACCTGGTTTATTCTACATTAAACTAATCTTATTAACAATGATTGAAACTCTAAAAAGAAGTCCCTATTTAGTATTTAGCACATCACTTAAAAATAATACTATTTCATAGAAAAAAAAGATATTTTGATTAAACTAGGTAAGCCAATACAAATAAATCTTTTATAACATTTTTAATGTTCACCGCATTTGCATTCCCCTCCAACACAAATTGAAAATCCAATCGTACATTTCTTTTCATCGACACATTCTGACGAATCGTTACACGCACGAATCTTATCACTTGTCACCGCGTCTGAAAAATAATTATAAAACTCATTAGCATCTTGAAAGAACATAATTTCGAGAGGATTATAGTTATATACACACAATGTCTAAGTTTATATCTACATATATATTAGGTGTGACTTCTTATGGTATAATTTGTGTCAAATAAGCGCTTGAGAAAAAGAGAGAAATATACCTTCAGGATGACATCTGCATACACCTCGTAGACACATTGGATGTCCAGTATGGCATACCATTGGAAGACAATCCGATACGGTATTACACGTGGTCTCACTTATCACAACATCTGAAAATTATAAAACTCGTTAACATCTTGAACACATAATTCTAAAAGGATTTAGTTATAATAAATTGTTGTGAAAAAAAAGGGTAGACTAACCTTGTGAAATAACCAAGAAGGTAGCTACCAAAAACACAGTCAATATCAAAGTCTTGACCATGTTATGTGAATAAACTAATTTTTGACTTTAGAATATGATTCTGACCACCACATTTATATAGTATACATAGTCCATGACCAAATCTTGAAATTTTATTTATTACTGAGTCAAAAAGTGATTTTTTGTCTATGGATAGTTGACCAAAGAAAATATGTCTATTGCATAAATAACTTACCTTGTTATTTTTTTTTTAAATTTTTTGGTGTGTGGAAAGTTGGTCAATATAGAAATTTGTTTGCAGTTATGAGTGGCAAATAGGCGGTTTGGACTAAATTAATTCGGTTAAAATGGGCTAATTAATCAATAAATCACAATTTAATTCGTTCAAGACATATCAATTTTTATTAGGAGTGACAAATTGATGATTACTAAAATAAGTTGGATCAAGATGGACTATATCGATATATGAGTCATCGCCTAATTCTGCCTAAAATAATAAACGATGAATCATAGCCCAACTTGACCTATCATTTTTTGCTCCCAGCCCTAGCTGTTATTATGCATTTTTATACTCTTCTATTAAGAGATATTTTGTCTAACTTTTGTCTAATTTACATGAATATGTAGTTATATTCTTCTTGTAAAATAAATTAACAACCATAGAGTTAGCATTCCCAAATTTTATTCTTTGTTTACGACTTTACACGCATGTATCAAGTTTTTTAACGATGAGGTTATACATACATCAGTATAACAAAGAGTATATTCGTTCTAAATTACAAAGTCAAAGGATATATTTATTCTTTTTTTCCTTTAAATCATGACAAATAAATCAGACTAAAGAGAGTAACTTAAGATCTAAAATAAAAAAAGAAACAAAAAATTCGAATCGCAACCATCTAATTATTTTATTGCAATTTTTTCATCATGTAAACAATACCAAATGAGACATTTTTAGGTTCATGACTAGCCTAAAATTCTTTTTAATACTTGCCACTTGAACCACTATCTTCATGATCAATAGAGTGTGTGTTGAGTGAACTGCATACACATGTTCCATCAACACAAACACATTTTGGGAACATATCTTCATGACTCGTACAATCTTCTGTTGTGCTACATTTTCTTAAGCCTGTCGTCACATCTAAAAAGTTACAAAACAATTGTTAGCATTTTATAATACGTATCGATAAAGTAAAGGACTACAAAATCAATTGATCTGAAGGAAAAATGATAAGAGGAAAAAAAAATAGACTAACCACAAGAAACAATCAAGAAAGCAACTACAAAAAGTGCCATAATCGAAGTTTTGTCCATCTTTATGTAAAACAATAAAACCTTAAGAATTTTAGAGTGTTTCTTAGTTTTAATTATGTACAACCTTATATAGTATTTAGCATTGAGAAATTGCAAAAGAAAAAAGTTATTACAATAGTCTTATTTTAGACTTTTAGTGATTGTATTTTGTAAATTTCTAAATTTGGTTAATTGGTCAACAAAATTCTTTGTACTATATGGAAAGGTTAGTCAAAGAAATATAAATATTCTATTTATTAATCAAATTGAAGTTTTTGATCCAAAATTTTAAAATGGAAATTCCATTACACATATATATTATATATAATACCATCCTAAAAAAAAAAAACCAGAAAAGGATAAAAATTAAAAATGTCTTTAAAGTATGTGATACTCATTTAATTTGCTCTCCCTTAGTATATGGGTAAAAATTAAAATAATTTGGTTAAATTATAGTGAGTTTTGATCTCACCAAGTGAACAAAAATGGACAAATTACTAAAATACACAACACTTCTTTACCTATTATCAATATTTCCCTACTATTTTAATAAAATACAAAAATCCCTTATTTCCCAAAAATTCAACTAAACCGATACTTTATTTGTTTGAAGCAAAATCAAATCTTTCCCATTCCCTAAATTTCGCCCCAATCTCTCCCATTACAATTTCAGTTATCAATTTCAAAAAATTTTGAATTTGAAAAGAATCCTATCACTGTTAAATCGGATTCAGAGTTCTAACTAGGGTTTTTCATCTTCTTCATTGTAATTTCTGCCATTTTTTTTTCTTTTATTTTGTATCAATCGTTTTATCTTCCATTATGCATCTAACATCTAAATAATCTCTAATGTTTTCTTCAGAAGATCTGAACAATAACGATTTCAGTTCTAAAAGGTTGGCTATTCCGATAACCATGACAAGTTCAAGTTCTAGCAAGAAAAAATCGAAGAAGAAAGTACATGCAACTACTTCAAAAGAT
>JAJOOE010015655.1:0-31082 GCA_036250405.1 Solanum raphanifolium
CGGTTGGGGTTTGTAAGGAGTACGCGTATTCTATTCCCTTAGCTTGTGTTTAGAAGTTTACTTGTTGAGTACCTTGTGGTTTGGTACTCACCCATTGTGAGATATGTAAATTATGAACTGTTAGGTTGTAGTTGTGGAGGTTCGGTTGGGGTTTGTAAGGAGTACGCGTATTCTATTCCCTTAGCTTGTGTTTAGAAGTTTACTTGTTGAGTACCTTGTGGTTTGGTACTCACCCATTGTGAGATATGTAAATTATGAACTGTTAGGTTGTAGTTGTGGAGGTTCGGTTGGGGTTTGTAAGGAGTACGCGTATTCTATTCCCTTAGCTTGTGTTTAGAAGTTTACTTGTTGAGTACCTTGTGGTTTGGTACTCACCCATTGTGAGATATGTAAATTATGAACTGTTAGGTTGTAGTTGTGGAGGTTCGGTTGGGGTTTGTAAGGAGTACGCGTATTCTATTCCCTTAGCTTGTGTTTAGAAGTTTACTTGTTGAGTACCTTGTGGTTTGGTACTCACCCATTGTGAGATATGTAAATTATGAACTGTTAGGTTGTAGTTGTGGAGGTTCGGTTGGGGTTTGTAAGGAGTACGCGTATTCTATTCCCTTAGCTTGTGTTTAGAAGTTTACTTGTTGAGTACCTTGTGGTTTGGTACTCACCCATTGTTTCTTCATTTTAGTAGGTTACGGGCCTGAATCTTTGTGATAGTTTCTATTCTCTTCTTTTCTGAGGCTTTCTGTGGAGATTTGTCAGGTAGATGCTTGTCTTCTCAGCGGAACTTCTTACTCCTATTTATGATCTTGTTCTGCTTTACCGACAACATCATTTGAGACTTGTGTTTTCTTTCAAATCCATTGCAATACATTAGAGGCTTGTACATGTGACAACCAGGTTTTGGGGGTATATTTAAGTTCATTATAAATTTCCGCATTATTTTCTAGTATTGAACTTTTATTCTCGTTTTATTTTCGCATTCACTGTATTAGTTGGGTTTTAAGCTGACTTGTCTTAGTAGGATAAGACGAGTACCATCACATCCTTTTTTAGATTGTAACAAAATGTTATCAAAGCCCTAGGTTCATAGGTCTCACGTGTATACAAGTCGAGTCTCGAGGATCTGTACGGATATGTCTGTACTTATCTTAGAGAGGCTATAATGTCTTTTAGGAAAAAATCTTCACTTTTTGAATCTCTATCGTGCATCCTTGGTCCGACTTGATTCCTATCACTTCATTCCACTTTCTGTATTATAGTGATGAATCGTGCGTGGCTCTTGATATAAATCGTTGGTGTGTCGTGTATTTCATGGAGTCCAGATCTGGTTTTGGAAGTGATAGAGTTATTGGAAGGATGCCTGGTCTAATTTAAAATGTTCAACAATTTCAAAGGGTTGAGTAAGGTGATGACTCAATGATGCATTTTGAGGATATTCGAATGATGAGGTTGAACAATGGTTTGAGGGACTTCATAAACGTGTTATATTTTGCAAGTTAGTTACACAAGTAGAGGCAATAGTACTTGTGTAGTGTAAGCGATATCTAGAGTGGTTTGATAATTGGAAGTGGAAGGATTAAAGAATCAACTAAATAATGATCAATGTAACTTTGGAAACTACAATTAGTAAGGTTATCATAACATGAATGGGTTGCTTAGCGAACGATGAGAATAATGTTGCATTCTCCATGTCACGTCTAAGGGGGAGTTTGTGTCGTGATAATAAATTAGTGAATTTAATATTATTTTTTGATTTTATTAATCTAAAAGTAGCTAGCTAATATTTTTATCTTTTTCTTTTCTTTTTGATTTAGTTAAAATATAAAAATATCGAAAGAGAAAAATATTAAAACAAGATAAATATTAAAAAGAGAAAAGGGGAAAAAAGTAAACAAATAATAAAAATGATACTATGACGATATATAGATAATGTGATGGTATCATTACATACTGAAGCAAATAAAAAAATAAGATAAAATATTTTTTTCATAAAAAATTAAATGAGAAAAATAAACACAAATAAAATAAAAAAATAAAATACAGAATGACCGAAAATATGAAAATAAATTATGGTAAAATATAAATATGTTATGATTTGAGAAAATGATTAAAGGAAAAAAAAGAAAAATAATAAAGAATACATAACTAATCAGGAAAAAAGAAAAGGAAATGAATAGGAAATAAAGAGAAAATTAGTGGTTGAATTCATTTGCAATTGTGTAAATCTTATTGACGTGTGTTGGGCCTCTTTGAAATAGTAAATGTTTTCTAGTTTGCCTTTTCTAGTTTTTATATCGTGCCTAAATTGCCTGAATTGTTAATTTCCCGAATTGCATGCTTTAAAATTGATCATAAATTGTTGGGTTGCGGTATTTTGTTGTTGGGTCTAGTTGGGTGAAGTCTGAGTAATCCAAATTGTGCTAAATGACGTGCTTTGTCCAATGATGGAGCGTTTGACGTCATTCTTAAGGGATAAAGTCGTCAAATGGCCAATTTCGGCTAAACTGAGGGAAGTCTGAGTACCCTGGTGGCATGGGTCTAATGGGTCTGAGCCTACTTGAGTGGGTGTGTTGTTTGATTTTGTTTTCATGGGCTGCGGGTTTGATTTTGGAAGTCGAGGCTGAAAATGGTACGTTAGGCAGTTTGGCGAGCTGGGTCGAAATCGTCGAACCACTCGGCGGTTCACCAAAGTCCCCCTATATTGTCTTTAATTTCATAGTTTAGTTGAGTCTAGGTCTTTAATATTTGGCGAGAAGCCTGAGCTCGCCGAAAGTCTTCTTTGATCACCACCCTTTCTGCCCCCGTAACCCCTAAAATACACTATAACTTTTAGCATGCTAGTCTGAGTTTGCTGAATGGTGTCGGTGATACACCGAAAGGCCCTTCTTGTTGCTGACATGCAATTTTTCTGGGAAATTTTTGAGTCAGTCTGATCGGCGAGCCCGATCTGGCTCGCCTAAGTGGCTCAGTGACTCGCCAATCGGTTCGGCGAGTCATTCTACTACTTATTTTCTCCATTTTTCATGAATTATTTCTAACTATTTCCGATGTGCTTGTAGATATGGCTAGACCAAAGGTAGCAGGCCGAGACATGCCACCCCGCAAGAGGGCAAAGGGTATCACAATCAATGAGGATGCTGATGTATCCAAGAAAAAGGCTACAAAACATCCCACCACAGCTAGGAAGGGTGGAGGAAAAGGAAAAACACTGCCTCCTGAGTCATCGGAGGTTAGCTCCGACAGTGAGGGAGTGTACCCCACTCAGCTCACCACATCTGAGAGTGAGGGTGAGCACTAGGACCCTCAGGCTTCCACTTCTGAACCTGAGGATTATCAACTAATGTTGGCTAGGAGAGCTGAACTGCGCGTCTAGATGATGCATGATCCATCTAGGATACGGGTACCCCAGACTACTGCTCCTCCTCCTTTCACGCACCAGGCTATTATCCAAGCACCACCTGCACAGGGTCCTCCTTCTCGGACCATGAACAAACTAAAGGCCGAGGGATTGAGGACCATCATCGAAGAGAAGAGATTGTCTACTCATACAGTGATAGATAGATACCCAAATATTTGGAGTTGCTTGAAGTCTCACAAGCTCCAGATATTCACTAGACCCCGTGGCCCTTACATTCCAAATTAGCCGGAAGTTCTACACTTCCTACAAAGCCCTAGTGCCACAAGGGATGAGGAAGGCTACCATATTCAAGATAGTGGATTATGTGGTCGTCAGGGGTAAGAAGGTTAAGTGTGATAGCGATGATATTAATGCATTTTTGTAGTGTAAAGAAAACATTTCAGATGACTACTAATACATGGTCAAGACAAAATCATTGGAGACTTTGAAAAAGTGGTTAGCCCCTCTGTTATCTCACGGTACTCCCAAGTGGATCGAGGCTGGAGCACCTATAAAAAAGAAAGACTCAACGTGGAAGCATGGTATTGGTTTGGCTTTATAAGGAGTACAATCATGTTGTCCCAGAATTAATCTATCCTCCGCCACACAAAGGAGGCGTGTCTTGGGTCCATCATTTCAGGGAAGCACATCAATTTGGGTATGATTATTGGCCAAGAAATATCCATGAGGGCCAAGTAGCGCCAAACCCCTCTCTCTTTTCCGGGGTTGACAACTGAGTTGTGAAGACTAGCCCAAGTGCCCCGTGACTAGAAGAAAGATGTTGAAATGATTTCCACCTCATGTACTGACATCTGGTGGATTGAGGCTGAGTACCTGAAAGATGAGGTTGAGAAGAAGAAGGCAGCCCTGGTGGACACCTCCCCGGTTGTTGATACTGATACACTACCTGCAGAGGTAGTATTGGCTAGTCTTGCCCCTGGGCCTTTAGGTATATCCAGTGTTGTCCATTATGTGACTCCTAGTTCCTCTCCAGCTTCCCTGCCTCCTAGGTCTGTTGCTACTTCCCGACCTCCACTCAACCAGGTTGCAATACTACGGATGGGGCATCTAGCCTATTCTGCTGATAGGAGTGCCTCCAGGCTTAAGGCCACAGTTCCAGGAAGGATAGAGAGAGCCTTTACTGCTGCTGTGACACACCTTAGTATGTCTATTGATGCCCTTACGACAAGGATAACAACTTCTGAGCGAGGCTAGGGGGCCACTGATGAGGTGACGACTCTAAATGCTGTAATTGTTGTGCTGAGGAAGGACGTGGACCAGCTGAAGTCCACATATATGTCCATGATTTTTGGGACTGTGGAGATCCCCGACATGCCAGCTAAGACAGATGTGCCTCCAGCTACCACCGGAGATGAGGTTTGAGTTGAGAAGGTGGATGCTGCTGAGTCGGAGTCTGAGATCGATGAAGAGTAGCTTGGTGTCGATGAAGAGGTCACTTATGAGGGCATTACAGAGGTTGAGGAGGCCATGGTAGATTCAGCCGTGCAGATTTCATTGGCAGATACACCCATGGCTAGTGCTGAGGTTTCACCGGACAGTAATGCCCCGACAGATGGAGCGAATGTGTAGACAAAATTTTTCTTTACCTCCCTCTCTGTCAACTTTATTGACTTTTATAATTTTTTTGCATGTGAGGACAACTGCATTTTTATTTGTAGTGGGGTGAGGTATTTCCGTACCTACCTCTTGTGACTGTCTTGTGTATATATCATTGGGTTTTTGTGTTTAAATTGTGTTTTGATATTGTTTTGTGGATGTTTGAGGTTGTGGCTCCTCATTATGAATGCAAATGGTTTTTGACCATTCTAAAATTTTTTTTGTCACCTCTTGTTGTGTTTTAATGTGACTGTTCTTGTGCAAATTTGATTATCAGTTATGATCAATACCGATGACTTGAATAGTACTCAAAATCGAACAAAAATGAATGTGTGGCTATGATGAGGCCAAATTAAGTTGCATAAACAATATGTGCACTCTTTAAATATCGTTGTGACTAGCCGACTATCGAATGGAGTCTCTTGTGATGAACATTGCACACTAGCGAATGTGTGGAGTCTCGTTTGATATTGGTGCTAATGCCCTGTGTGATGAGCTTACCGTGAATCTTGTGTGATGACACCTAGAATTTTCCCCATTGGTCCGGTTGACTAAATAATATAAGCTCTTGAAATTATCTTAGGCAACAATTTTGATGAGTGAACAATTTGACAATATATTTCTTTTGTGGCCAACCTTGTGAGATGTGTGAACCTTGCTTGAACCCCCTTTGAGCCTTATCATTTTCTTGGAAGAAACTTTAGCAAATGTTACCCCTCTTTATCCATTGACCCATAATCCTCATGAAGTGTTGTTTATTTGAATAGAGAAAATAATCCAAAAGCCTAAGTTGGGGTGTGGTGAAAAGAGGAGGTAAATCAAGTATAGTGAAGAAGTCCCCTTTGATCCATGGATTTGAAAAAAGATGGAACCCTTTCATATTAAAAAAAAAAGAAAGAAAAGAAGAAAGCAAAACAAAAAGAATGAAAAAGTTGTGAAACTTTCAAAAGAAATGGGGTGTCCTGTATTCCATTGGAAGTTGAATAATGGTGTGAATTTTGTGCATGAGTAAAAATGCTGAAGAAAAGAAAGGAAAGTGATGTTCACACCACATTTCATGAGGATAGGAGCCACTGAGCCCAAATGACCATACATTTACACTCAACCCCATTACAAGCCTTGAAAAGACCTTTTTGATATTGAGTGAGCTGAAGCGAATGTTGATTGGAAATAAGGGTAAACCTCTGGGTGAAGTCATGCATGTGTTCATCTTTGTGGGTGTGAGAGTTGAATGTGATTCCGAAACTATAAATTATTGAACAAATGTATGTGAATATGGAATCATCGTTGTTGTGAGGGCATTTGAGTAAATTTGTTTAGCTTTAACTTGCATTTGAAGCAAGTAATGCGAAGTTGAGAATCTTTGTTAATAGTGAGTCACAACTTGAATCTTTGAGTGCACAATTGATCCTTGCATGAGTAAGTTGTGTCTTGTTGTCTGTATT
Source organism: Solanum raphanifolium (assembly GCA_036250405.1). Taxonomy (NCBI): domain Eukaryota; kingdom Viridiplantae; phylum Streptophyta; class Magnoliopsida; order Solanales; family Solanaceae; genus Solanum; species Solanum raphanifolium. The sequence goes on from JAJOOE010015655.1 coordinate 6,454, forward strand.
CATGATTAAGTCTTTTGTAGCTCTATTTGACACATCCCTTTTTGAACAGCTGAACTTGAGTTTTACTTGAGGACAAGCAAAAGTTTTAGTTGGGGGTGTTGATAAGCCCAAGATTTGGACCCATTTAGGGCTTTGTTTATATAGAGTTAGTGTCCTCAAATGGTTATTTTGCGCCAATAACTGATGTAAAACCCTTGATTTTCAGCTATATGGATTAAGGAACAAAGCAAGGACAATAGTTTGCTAAAAGGAACAAAATGAGCTGAAAGAATGAAGAAAGGCAAGCCTGGTGATCGCCAAGTCCACTTGGCGAGTCGACAAATGGCTATCAGACCGCCTAAAGTTCCTGTGTGCCAATCCCTTAGCAAAGAAACCAAGTTGGTGATGAAAAGAAGTATTTGGCGGATCACCGAGTAGTTCCGCGAAGTAGTGCTAGATCGCCCAAAGTTACAGATCTGAATGTTGCTGAGTACCAAGGCAGAAGGGCGATGAAATAGACCAAAGGGTGACTCATCAAGTAGTTCGACGACCCCGACTTATTTCACCGAGTGACTCTTCGTAGCACATTTTTGGTGAGTATAAATACATTTTTGAACATTTAGTTTAGTATTAAAAATCATATATGTTTAGTCATTATTAAGTTTTTAGTTCCAAAGACAGTTTTCTCGAGTTTTTCCTAAGCTTTGAAGGATTGGAGAAATTCACTTTTGAGAAATTGGAAGTGGGTCTTTAAGAATCTTTAAATTGGGGAATTGTAAGGAGGAATCTACTCTTACCCGGTTAATGGATAAACAATTTGGTAAAGATTTTTACCTTTTTATGATGTCTAGCTAAAACCCCAATTCTTGGGGTGTGATGATGTGATTATGGGCTGATTTAGTTTATGTGTATTGCTAATTATTAGTTTAAATGCTATTTAGAAGTGCGTTGAATTATTAATTGTAGTTGCAAATGCAGTTTCAAGTTTGTGTTCTTGGCCTGCTCGAGAGAAAGGTTTTAGAACCAAATTTATTGGTTGATGGTCAGTGGGTATTGGGTTAACCTGGGTTCAGCTTGAGAAAGTGAACCCTAAACCCAATCCCACACATTTAGCTTGAGTGAGTGAATAGACTAAGGTGTTGGTTGTTCTTATTTTGCATGCTTGTTGATGTTCGAGAAAAATCGACTTGATTTGGGGTAAATTGTTCAAGAGAAAATTTACCTCCATTGTAGCCTAGATTACTTAGTAATATCTAGCAAATTACTAATAGTTACAATTACCCATTTTTCTATATTAGCTTATAATCGATCACATCCCAAGAACCCGTCTCATTATTGTTAAGTTTTATTGCTTGTGACTGTTTGTAGTTGATAATAAAAAATAAAACCCCCATTTGACATTCATGTCACCCCTTGATTTTAATGATGTCTTTATTCGATAACTTTTATTCCTATGACTGATTTGACCATGTTCATACTTCCCAATTGAATCTGAACACTTACTGCTCCTTGTGGGATTCGACCCTAACTCATTTAGTTAGGTTTTATACTGATTAACAAATGTTGACTCTTAGAATTGGATGAAGTGTCTTTGATAACATTATTTAATCATCCTCCTCCTCGGTTTCTTAATAGACTAAAGGCCGAGGACCGAGGATTATTATTGAGGAAAAGAGGCTGTCCACAGATGGTGTGGTGGAGAAATATCCTTAAATATGGCGCACTCTCAAGTCGCACAAATTTGAGATTTTCACAAAACTCCGGGGCACCTACATTCCTAATTGGGTTCGGGAGTTTAACTCGGCCTACGGAGACTTGGTGCCATAACGGAAGAGGAAGGACAATGCTTTCAGACTAGTTGATTATGTAATTATCGGGGGCAAAAAGGTGAAATGTGAAAGTGAGGACATAAATGCCGTTTTGGGATGTACTTATACCTTCACAGATCCCTACCAAATTATGATTTAGACAAAGACACTGGATGACTTAAAACATTAGCTGGTTCTTCTTCTTTCTGACAGTACCCCTAGGTGGATTGAGGCCTGAGTACCAATAGATAAGAAGGATCTCAATGTGGCGGCGAGGTATTGGTTCAGGTTTATTAGTAGTACAATCATGCCATCCTAGAACAAGTCTATCCTCCGCCACCCAAAGGTGACCTAACGTGTATCTATTATTGCCAGGAAGAGCCTCAATTTAGCTACAATCATTGAGTAGGAGATGACCATGAGGGCCAAGCAGTGCCATACATCTCTTCCCTTTCGGGTGTTGAACACCGAGATATGCAAGCGAGTGCATGTTCCTCGAGATGAGAAGACAGATGTGGAGGTGACACCCACCTCCTCTACTCACATCTGGCGTATTGAGGCCGAGTACCAAAAGGATGAGGCTGAGAGGAGGAGAACAACCCCGATGGACACCTTCCGAGGAACTGATATTGATTCACTACCTACAGAGACCATTATGCCTACTCCGGCCACTAGGGCTCAGGTACTACTAACTCTGCTCCCTCTAGGACTCTGAGTAATTCTGTTGCTCCCCCACCTCTTAGATCTCCTGCTGGTGCTGCTGCATCCAGGCCTCCGATCACCCATGCCATGCTTCTCAAGATGGGCACCTAGCCCAGTAAGCTGATGTGCATTCCTCCCGGCTAGAGTCCGCGATAACTCGGATGTTCAAGAGAGCTCTTACTGCTGCATTGATGCCACTCACGCCTTCCATTGATTCCGTCTCAGCAAGAGTACAGGTTTGTGAGAAGAGAGACAGGGTGTTACTGAGGAGGTGACAACCTTGAATGACGATGTTGTTAAGCTGAGAAAGGATGTGGACCAACTGAAGTCCACAGATATGTCCCTGATCTTTTGCACTGTAGATATCCTTGCCTTTTCTTAAATCCAATAGGAATATCAGGAATAGTAGGATCTAATAGGAGCTTGCCTTGGAATGCAGTGAGGGAGCCCGGAGCTATTGAATTATTTCATAACCCAAGGAAAAGTGTCAAGTTTTATCTCATAGGTGGTTCGTTTTGAAGTGACTTCATTTATATGTTTAACACATGCGTGTAGTACTCGTTGTGTAGTCAAATTTCCTGTCAGTCACGAATGGCTTTGAATCAATATAAAGCTTAGTAGATCGTGAGTCTTGGTATACCCACCTGTGTGCCTCCTAATTCCGTGAAGTCCTTGGAGCATGTGCGATTTATTCAGGATCCATGTCAAGAAAGAAGTTAGTCCTTTATTCTTTATTTTATGTTAAAAGGTCTGGACTAGAAGAGGGAGTCGATTCACGTACTTCACCATTTCCTGGGTCCTTATCGCCTTTCTCCGGACGTCTCCTTCCATTTACTCCAGCTATGAAAGAAAAGAGAAAACTTGAAAAGGATTTCCCGAGCATGGTTGAGATCAATGTGAAAATAAGAATGCCGAATCCACATTCTTTGGAAACGAAAGGCCCTTTCTATCTTATTAGTCAAGCGCGCTAGCTGCAATAAAAAAACAGCGCTAACTAGAAATAGAAAGTGCTTCGAAAGGCGCCGGGCGATAATTAGTCAGGTAGAAAAGAGTCCCAACAAGTCTCCTTGCAAGTAGATGGGTCATCACCTAGCCCAGCTTTCTTTCCGAGCCATTAATAACTGCCAGCTTTCAACGGGTCCGGCTATCCTTTCAACGGGTCCGGCTATCCTTTCACCGATCGGGGAATTCCTATGAAAGAGGCTCACTTGGAAGGAGCGATAGAAGAGATAGCCTCATTCAACAGGAAAGCTTTGTGCTTCATCTAGATTTGGCAGGGTTTCTTCCTTTATTGAGTTAGCTTGGCTCTTGGCTTTGGTATATGGAATATAGTCTTTGCTTGTCAATGAAATACCACTCATAAGTAGGTTCACATCGTGATCTAAGTTCCATTTCCCATCGAGAGGTTATGATACTGGTAAAGAGTCCTATCATTCTCCTTGGGTTATGAAATAATTCAATAGCTCCGGGCAGGGGCTTAGGTCAACACTTATATAATAGCCAGTCATCAGTGCAGTTTGATAGTTAGAGTTAGTAGTTCGCAGCTACTATAAAAGTAATTGTCGGAGTTTTCTCAATCGGAGAAGCCTAAATCTGTGTCTGGAGTCCAGCGGCTCTCTAAGGCTTCGATGTACTAGTACCTGCCACCAAAGGTGCCTCTGGCTACCACTGGTGATGATATTAGTGCCGATGTTGCTACTGCTAAGTTAGAGGCCGAGACAGATGAGGAGTAGCTCAGTGTTCAGGAGGAGACTATCTATGAGGGCCTGACTAATTTAGAAGAGGCTACGGTATATTCCAATGTTCAGACCTCCTTGAGGGATACTTCTATGGTGAACTCCAGTGGAGCGAAGGTTGATGAGACATCGGGCACTGATGCCCCGAAAGGTTGAGTTACTGAATTGCGGACTTCACCCGAGGCTTAGCCTGGCAGGATGACCCTTTACCTCCCTCTCTATTGGTTTATTGACTATTCTGGTTTTAGTTGCATTTGTAAGACAACAACTTATTTTTGTTGGTGTTGGTGGAGTGAATCCCGAAGAAGCTCATTTTCAAGCACTTTACAAAGAGTAAATGAACTTCCAAGCTAATCTAGGAGGTGGATATCGGCAAAAATATCTAAGGACGGGTGAAAATTCGAGTTAGAATAGATATGTGGGATGGAGAGACCATGACACAAATTGGCATGATCATAACGCCACTTGGAATGAAAGAGAGGGTGATAAGGACATGCACATCCCACCTTATGAGCGTCAAAAGCCCAATAAGTCTGAAAGTGTCTGTACAGAAGATATTCTCTCACGTATTCTCAACAAAGTTGAAGGGTCGGACAATGTGTTGAAAGAGATGAATGAGGATGTACTTACACTTAATTTGAGGGTCACCTCTAATTCCATGCCAATCTATTAGTTGGAAACCAAAATAGGTCAAATTTCTTCTCATTTGATCCCAAGGCCAAATGGGGGCCTGCCAAGTGATACCTTTGGAAACCGAAGAATGATCCTTGAAAGGGTATTTTCGTCGTGCCACGACGTTAACTAAGATGCTTCTTGGGAGGCAACCCAAGTTTTTAATGCTTTAGTTTTTTATATTGAATAATGGGAATTGATTGTGTAGGTTGAAAGGTGAAAAGTGTTGGAAAATAGGTTGTTTGGCTAGCCAATGTCCAGTCAGCGACAAGCCGAATAGTCGGTGAGCCCCGATTTGGACTGCCGTTGGAACCACCAATCTTGACGGAGAACTCTTTAAAAATCGGTGGGCTATATGCTCAATCGGCGACTCACTGAGCAGGTCGGCGAGCCTGACTTTGTCTATTGTTTGAACCCCTAAAATGCTGGGAGTCCTGTAAAACTCGGCGAGGTAAAATAAAACTTGGCACTTCGCCGAGTGGTTCGGCGATCACGACTTACTCCACCGAAGGGAGCATGAACTGAAAGGTTTTAAAGGCCAAATAGTTTAAAATTTAAAAATCCTTTATCTTCTCCTATTTTCAATCCCATACTCTCACTTCCCACTTTAGATTTTGCTTATTTCCTTGTTCTTACCCTCCTTTTGTGTGAAAGTGTTGCTTGGAATTGTGGAACTTTGCCGCCTAGCTATTCAAATTCTAAATTCGGCATAAAGGTTGGTTTTCTGAACCCCGTACTTAAAATTTGTTGTTGAAATCAAATTCAATAGGTAAATTGTTATTGTTTTGTGTTTGGTAATTATTATAATCATGTTTCAGTGTTGGTTTGTCTGTAATGAATTAAAATGTGTGCCTAAGTGCTTTCAATTGATCAATTCCCATGTTCTTGCTTGTAAAATCGAGTCTAAATTGTTGGGTTGCAGTATATTTGTGTTGGGTCTAGTGGGGTGAAGTCTAAGTAACACCGAATTGTGCTAAATAACGTAATTTTCCCAATGATGGAGCGTGTGACGTCATCTTAAGTGCTAAAGTCGTCAAATGGCCAATTTTGGCCATATCGGGGGAAGTCTAAGTACCCCGAGGGAATGGGTAGTATGGGTCTAGTGTTAATTGAATGGTTTTTGTGTTTAATTTTGAATTCAAGGGCTTCGGACTTGATTTGGAGAAATTGGGATGAAAACTGGCACGTTGGGCCATTTGGCAAGCTAAGTTGAGCTCACCGAATGGTTTGGCGGTTCGCCCAAGTCCCTCGCAGATCGCGTTTAATTCCAATTTTTGTTGTGTTTTTTCTATAACTTTCGACAAGATCCCTAAGCTTGCCGATTTCATTCGGCGACTCGCCGAAGGCCTTCTTGATCACTCTTTCTGCTCCCCTAACCTTTAAAATACACTGTAACTTTCGGCGAGGTACTTCTGGCTCGCCGATTGGTGTTGGTGATTCACCGAATGGCCCTGAACATCACCGAACTATCTTGAGTTTTGAGAATTTTTGCGTTGGTACCTGCAGCGAGACTGATCTGGCTCGCCAAGGTGACTCGACGACCCGAGTCTTTCTGCAACTAAATTTTCTGCATTTTTCTTGAACTTTGTCTAACATTTTTCTACATTATTTTGCAGATATGGCTAGACCCAAGGTATCAGGAAGAGACAAACCGCCCTGCAAGCGTGCAAGAGGAGTAGTTATAAATGAGGATGCAGCTGCATCAAGGGCAAAGGTATCCAAACTTCCTACAAAGGGAGGCAAAGGCAACAGAAAGGGAAAGACACCAATAATAGAGTTACTAGAGGCCAGCTCTGACAGTGAGGGAGTTTACGAGACTCAGCTTACTTCATTAGAAAATGGGGAGAATCCTAGAATTCTCAGGCTTCCATCTCTGAGCCTAAGGATGACTAGATTTTAAAGGCCCAGAGGACAGAGATTTGCTCCACGGTGATGAATGATCCGTCTAGGATCCGGGTGCCTTAGTCTCCTCCTATAGCTTGAACTCAGACTGTGGTCCCAGCGCCACCTATACTGGTTCCTCTGATGAGCTCAAGATTTGGACTCATTTAAGGATTTGTTTATATAGATTTATTGTCCTCAATGCTTATTTTGTGCCAATAACAGATGTAAAATCCTTGATTTTTAGGTATATGGATTGAGAAACAAAGCAAGGACACTAGTTTGCAAAAAGAAACAAAACGAGCTAAAAGAATGAAGAAAGGCAAGCCTGGTGATCGCCAAGTCCACTTGGTGAGTCACCGAATGTCTATTTGACCGCCTAAAGTTCCAGTGTGTCAAGCCCTTAGGGAAGAAACCAAGTCGGCGACGAAAAGGAGCTGTCAGCGGATTGTCGAGTAGGTCTACGATGCAGTGCTAGATCATCCAAAGTTATAGATCTTGAGGTTGCTGAGTACGAAGGCAAAAAGGCGTTGGAATAGACCAAAGGGAGGCTCGCCGAGAGGTTCAACGAGCCTGACTTACTTTACCGAGTAACTCTTCGCAGCACATTTTTGGTGACTATAAATACATTTTTGAAAATTTAGTTTAGTATAAAAAATCATATATTTTTAGTCATTATTAAGTTTTTATCTCTAGACACAGCTTTCTTAAGTTTTTCCTAAACTTTGAAGGATTGAAGAAATTGACTTTTGAGAAATATAAAGTGGGTCATTTAGAATCTTCAAATTGGAGCATTGTAGGAAAGAATCTACTCTTACCCAGTTGATGGATAATCAATTTGGCAACGGTTTTAACCATTTTATGATGTCTAGCTAAAACCCCAATTCTTGGGGTGTCATTATGTGATTATGGGTTGATTTAGTTTATAGGTATTTTTAATTCTTAGTTTAAATGCTATTTAGAAGTGATTTTAATCATTAATGTGGATTAATATAGGATATGTAGTTACAAATGCAGTTCTAGGTTTGTGTTCTTTTATTCGATAGCTTTTATTCCTATGACTGATTTGGCCATGTTCATACTTCCCAATTGAATCTGAAACACGTAGGATTCGACCCCAACTCCTTTAGTTGGGTTTTATACTGATTAACGACTGTTGACGCTTAGAATTGGATGAAGTGTATTTGATAACATTATTTAATCATCCTCATCCTTGGTCTCATAATAGACAATAGGCCGAGGACTGAGGACTATTATTGAGGAAAAGAGACTGTCCATAGATGGTGCGGTGGACAAATATCATAAAATATGGCGCACCCTCAAGTCGTAAAAAATTTAGATTTTCACTAAACCCCGGGGCACCTACATTCCTAATTGGGTCCGGTAGTTTTACTCGACCTATAGAGAATTGGTGCCACAAGGGAAGAGGAAGGACAGTGCTTTCAAACTAATTGATTCTGTAATTGTCGGGGGCAAAAAGATGAAATGTGAAAGTGAGGACATAAATGTCGTTTTGGGATGTACTTATAACTTCACAGATGCCTACCAAAGTATGATTCAGAAAAAGACATTGGATGGCTTAAAACATTAGCTGGCCCTTCTTCTTTCTGACAGTACCCCTATGTGTGGATTGAGGCCGGAGTGCCAATAGAGAAGTAGGATCTCAATGTGTCGGCGAGGTATTGGTTCAGGTTTATTAGTAGTACAAACATGCCATCCCAGAACAAGTCTATACTCCGCCACCAAATGTGGCCTAACTTGGATCTATTATTGCTAGGAAGAGCCTCAATTTAGCTGCAATCATTAAGTAGGAGATGACCATGAGGGCCAAGCAGTGCCATACATCTCTTCCCTTTTCGGTGTTGAACACCGAGCTATGCAGGCAAGCGTGTGTTCCTCGAGATGAGAAGACGAATGTGTAGGTGACACCCACCTCCTCTAAACACATCTGGCGTATTGAGGCCAAGTACCAAAATGATGAGGCTGAAGGGAAGAGAACTACCCCGGTGGACACTTTCCCAGGAATTGATATTGATTCACTTCCTGTAGAGGACATTATTTCCACTCCGTCCAATAGGCCTTCAGGTACTACTAGCTCTGCTCCCTCTTAAGACCCCGAGTACTTCTGTTGCTCGCCCACTCCCTAGATCTCCTGTTGTTGCTACTGCCTCCATGCCTCCGACCACCTAGGCCATGCTTCTCAACATTGGCACCTAGCCAACTAGGCTAATGTGCGTGCCTGTCGGCTAGAAGCCGCAATTACTCAGATGATCAAGAGAGCTCTTACTGCTACGTTGATGCCTCTCAGGCCTTCTATTGATTCCCTCTTAGCGGGAGTAGAGGTTTGTGAGAAGGGACAGGGTGTTACTGAGGAGGTGACGACCTTAAATGCTGATGTTGTTGTGCTGAGGAAGGAGGTGGACCAACTGAAGTCCACAAATATGTCCCTGATCTTTTGCATTGTAGATATCCCAGCCTGTTCTGAGGTGCCTCCGACTACCAATGGAAATTATATTAGGGCCGATGTTGCTACTACTAAGTTAGAGGCCTAGTCAGATGAGGAGCAACTCAGTGTTTAAGAGGAGACTATCTATGAGGGTCTGACTAATTTAGAGGAGGCTACAATATATTTCGATGTTCAGACTTCCTTGAGGGATACTTCTATGGTGAGCTCCAGTGGAACTAAGGTTGATGAGACAGCGGGCACTGATGCCCCGAACGATGGAGTTACGGAGTTGCGGACTTCACCCTAGGCTTAGCCTAGCAAGATGACCTTTTACCTCCCTCTCTGTTCGTTTATTGACTATTCTGGTTTTAGTTGCATTTGTAAGACAACAACTTATTTTTGTTGGGTGGGGTGAGGTATTTCAACACCTAACTCTTGTGATATTGTTTTTTTTGTGTGAATATTGGGCTGATTTTGTTGATATATATATATATATATATATATATATATCTTGTTGTGATCTTGATCTTGCGGATGTTTTAACTTGTGGCCCATTCTTTTGAAGTGTTTTGAATTGAAAATGGTTTTTGAATAAAATTTTAGAAAACAATTTGCCACCTCTTGTGTGTGATTGTGACTGTTCTTTTGCAAATTTGAGTATCGGTTGGGGTCAATACCGATGACTTGAATAGTTCACTTAATTGAATGAAATGAATGTGCGGCTACGATGAGGCAAACTAAGTTACATAGGTAATATGTGAACTTCTAGAATCTCGTTGTGACTAGCCAGTTACCGAGTGAGTCTCTTGTAAAGAATATTGCACGCTGGCGAGAAAGTGTGAAGTCTTGTTTTATATTGGTACCAATGCCTTCTGTGGTGAGGTCGTATTGATCATTGCATTTGATGACACCTAGAACTTGTCTCGTTGGTCCGATGGATTGAGTGAAGTGAACAATTGTAATGATCCTAGGCGAGAATTTTGAAGAGTGAGCTAAATTTGGCAATATACCTCTTTTGTGGCCACCCTTGTGAGAAGTATGAATCTTGTTTTGGCACTCATTGAGCCTATACTTTTCTTGGAAGAAACTTGAACACCTTTGACCTTTTGATCCCATCACCTATAATGTTGATGAAGTTTTGGTTTGTTTGAATAGACAACTTAGACCAAAAGCCTAAGTTGGGGGTGTGGTGAAAAGAAAAGAAAAGTCAAGAAGTACGAGAAATCCCCCTTTGTGTGATTACATTGAAAAAAGATGGAACCCCTCTATGTAAATGGAACCCCTCCATGTAAAAAGAAAAAAACAGAGAAAAGAGAAAAGGAAATGAAAACGAAGAAAGAAAAGAAAAAGACCGAAAAAGTGGTGAAATAAAGTTGTGAAAATTGCAAAAGAAATGAAGTATCCGGTGGTTCATATGAAGTTAAAAAATATGGTGGATTATGAGCATGTTTGAATGTGAATGAGAAGTAGAAAGAGTGATTTTCAGGCCACAGTTCATGAAGGTAGAAACCACTAAGCCTAAATGACCATACCTTTACACTCTGCCCATTACAAACCTTGTAAAGACCTTTGTGATATTGAGTGAACTGAAACGAATTTTGATTGGAAAATAATGGCAAGCCTATGGATGAAGTCATGCATGTGTTCATCTTTTTGAGTGTGACAGTTGTATGTGATTCTGGAACTTCAAATTGTTGAGAAATTGTGTGTGAATATGGAATCATCTTTGTGTGAGGGAATTTGAGTACATTTGTTGAGCTAGAACTTGCATTTGAAGCAAGCATTGTGAAGTTGAGCGTCGTTGATAATGGTGAGTCACAATTTGAATCTTTGAGTGCACAATTGGACATTGTATATTTAGTTTAACTTTTTGTCTGCATTCATGTTAAGTCTTATGCAGCACTACTTGGGACATCCTTATTGAACTGTTGATCTTGAGTTTTACTTGAGGACAAACAAAATTTAAGTTGGGGTGTTGATGAGTCTGAGATTTGAACTCATTTAGGTCTTTGTTTTGATAGTTTTAGTGTCCTCAAATGCCTAATTTATGCTATAAACTGATGTTAAGACCTTGATTTTCAAGTGTATGAGCTAAGGAGCAAGGTAAGGATACTAACAGGAAAAATGGAGCATAACAAGCTGAAGAAGTGAAGAAAGGCAAGCCTAGTAAACGCCAATACCACTCGACGACTTGCTGAGTGGCTCTTTGTCACGACCCTAGCCTACATCCCGGACGTGACATGGTGTACAAGACTCTAAAGAGCCTCATACAAGCCTCATAGCATTCATAACACAAGATATAAGAAAATGGTGCGGAATTTAAATTTTTTTATCCATACAATCGAAGTCTTTTATAAAATGCAAGCGAAAGTCTAACTTGTCTCATTTAGCCATCTAATATAACTTTTAATCAACAATAGGGTCACATCCTTTCAACTGAATATGTATATGACACATTATGACTGAAATACTGAATTGCTGAATAGCTCAAAATACTGACATGCAAATTCAGAGACTGTAACAATTATATACTGATAATGTGACACTCAAAAATTGAAGCATGATTATCTATTTTACTAACCTAGAAAGTGCATTTCATGAACTAAAAGAAACTACACAACTAGGGTTCTGAGTAACATGCAAGGAACTAAGCAATGATTTCACGAAAACATGATAAATTGATTACGAATGCTATAAAAATTGAATCACAATCAATATCTAAGGATTTAGAAACCCTAGGTCTAAGCAATATATAGCGAATCAAGAATCTAACTGAATTCTAGTGACCTAGTGGATGAAATGATCCCACTGGTGAAATCCCACATTCCTGGTGACGAATTTCACAGAGAAATCTTTCAATTTTTGGGATGGAACTGAAGAAAATCTCATGCTTGTTCTTGAGGGGTTAGTCGACTCTTTCTCCTCTTTCGCTATATGTTCTTGGTGAATTTTGGTGAAAAATCAATTAAGGTAGGTTCTGACTAAATTACTAGGCTTAAACTTAGTACAACGACGTAGTTAAGGTGTAAAATGACGTAGTTTAAATGTTTAACGCATAGGGGAAAATACCAAAATGACCCCACTTAAAATCTGACGGGGGCCTTCCCTAGATCCAATGATGGACCGTCACAGGGACCATAGCCCGTCAAGTGGGTCGTGGTCTGCTGGCCAGTGACTACTGGTTCTGGGTGGTTGATGAGTCCGAGATTTGGACTCATTAAGGACTTTATTTATAATGATTTAGTGTCCTCAAATGCTTATTTTGTGCCAACAACTGATGTAGAACCCTTGATCTTTAGATATATGGATTGAGGAACAAAGCTAGGATAGAAATGGGAAATAGATATAGCACGAGCCAAAAAAAGAAGGGGAAAACAAGACTGAAGATCGCCGATGTCACTTGACGACTCACCAAGTTGCCACTCAACCGCCTGAAGTTACAAAATATTGAGACTGGATGAGGGGGTAGCTACGGCGAGAAGAAGTTCCACTCGACGTGACGTCGGTCACATCGGCGATGGATGACCAGGTCGCCAAATGTATTGATGGAGATCCAGATAAGTGCTGATGGGCGAGATGAAAGAAAAAAGGGTGCATTGCAGAATCACTGGGCCATCCCGATCTGGCTCTCCTAAAATTACAGTGGTTAGACTTAGAAGAGGTGAAAAATGAAGGCGAGAAGAAGGAAAATCGGTGAGTCGACGAACGGTCGGCGAAGCCCGACTTATTTCGCCGATTGGTCCCAAACACCCACTTATTAGACTTACATAAATTAAATTTTACTTGAGAGAGAAGGCATTCAAAAACGTAAGGAACAAAAGATTGAAAGCAAGAACACTACCCTTATGGATTTCAAGTGATTTTAGCAAGGTGCCTGATTTGAATTTTTTAATAGAGAAGAATTGAGTTAATTTTAACTTTCGAATTTTGTTTACCCAGCTATGGAAAACGTGGCACGTATTGAATTTCATCTTTTCACTATGATTGGCTAAAACCCTAACCTTGGGGGTTTCACAATGTGACTAATTGTAGAATTTTTCTTAATGAGTGTTATTGATTAGTGATTCTTTATGTTAATCTGAAGCGGGTCTAAAGTGCTATATTTTTTTAATGTCCATATTGTATATTTAGTGTGATGGATTTTAGAGTTTTGTGCTTGATCAAGAGAGTAGTACAGAACTAACGTAGTAATTTGGCATCCTTAGTAGTGGGTCTTGACGGTTTCAGCTTCAAAAAGTGAAACCCAAGAGCTAGCCTTTGTATCCATCTTGAGAGAGTGGATATTATGAGAGCGTGGGCTGGTCATTTTAGAGATGGTGTTGAGGTTCGAGAGAACTCAACATAAGTGGGGTAATTGTTCGAGAGAAAGTTGCTTTACTTATAGTCCAATTTACCGGCGAAGAATTAGCATTGTCGGTAACGAGATACACCTATTAAGTTAAATTCGACAGTTGGTTAGCCTACCACCCAAGTGTTTCCTAGTTATCTGATTGTTTCTTATTGATAATTTGAAGTGGATTGGCAACAACATTTTGAAATTTTACTATGGAACTATTAAGTGTTGTGTTGCTCAGCTACAAAGGTCATTGTCATACTTTCGTATTTGAATTCAAAGAAAGCTACTCTTTGTGGGATCGACCCCAACCTAGTTGGTTGGGTTATATACTGACTAACGATCGTTGACACTTACAATTGGATGAAGTGTCTTTGAAACAATATATCAAAGTGGTGCCGCTGCCGGGGAGTAGCATTACTTAGAGTTCTTTTATCGAAGATTTGAATTGTGAATTTGTTGGCTGTAGTTGAATCGACTTAGACTGCATTTTGTAGTGTTTGTTGGACTAAATAGTAGTAAAAATGAATGAGGAAGAGGGGAATGGTAGCCAAGCAGGTCATCGGGACGGTATTGATGATATCTATAGTGTTTATAACCCATCTCAACTAGGTGAAATGGGTGCAATTTGCCTACCACAAACTGATAGGAATGCAATATTTAAGGTCACTAGCACGATTCTTCATCTTCTCCAAATAAGGGGACTCTATGGAGGGCTAGAACACGAAGAACCGCATGGGCATGTAAGAAATTTTATAGAGGTGTGCAGCCCGTTTTCATTCAAGAATGTGTCACAAGAGTCAATCCGGCTTAGGTTATTTCCACTAGCTTTGACGGGGGAGGCTAGCAAGTGGTTGGCCGAGTTTCCAAACATTCCATCACATCATGGGAGGTACTAATTATAGCATTCAATGCTAGATTCTTTCCCCCATCAAGGATGATGAAACTTAGAGATGACATTCAAGGTTTCAAGCGATGGGAGGGTGAACCTATCCATGAAATGTAGGTGAGGTTTAAGAAACTCTTGCTTAAATTCCCAACTCACGAGCTATCAAATGATTTGCTACTCCAATATTTTTACCAGAGTCTTGATTCAGTTGATAAAGGAGTGGTTGATCAATTGGTACGAGGGGGAATAATGTTGCAATCATTTGAGGTGGCTTTATTTCTTCTTGATGACATGATGAAAATAAATCAAGCTTGGTACACTCAAGAGGATGAAGTCTCTCCTTTTTGTTTTAGAATGACACAAGAACAACTTGATTAGGAAAGAGAAATGGATGAAAACATCAAGAAGATGTTGACCCAAATTGAGGTATTATAAGAGCATATGACAGAGAATGTGGTAAAGCCGAAGGGAACATGTGGAGTGTTTAGAGGGCTGGAGTAATCTACCCTATTGCGGATAGAAAATGGGTAAGTTCGATATAATGTGTACCGAAAAAGGGAGGCATCACAATAGTCCCAAATGAAAAGGGGGAGCTTATATCTATGAGACCGGTGACCGGGTGGAGAGTGTGCATAGATTACCAAAAATTAAATTCTTGGATTGAAAATGATCACTTTCCCATGCCTCTCACGGATCAAATCCTTGATCGACTCTCTGATAGAGGTTGGTATTGTTTTCTGGATGGGTATGCCGGTTATAACCAAATCTCCATTGCTCAAGAAGACCAAGCGAAACCACCTTGACCTGGCCATTTGGTACTTTTTCCTTCAAACGGATGTCGTTCGGGTTATGTAATGCCCTAGCCACATTTCAACGTTGCATGTTATCTATTTTTGCTGACATGGTGGAGGATTTAATAGAGGTATTCATGGATCGCTTCTCGTTTATAGGTGACACTTTTGAAGCATATTTAGCACAGTTAGGACAAGTTCTCCAAAGATGTGTGGACACAAATTTGGTCCTAAATTGGGAAAAATGTCACTTCATGGTTAAGAAAGGTATAGTTCTTGGTCACAAAGTGTCGCAAAAGGGGCTAGAGGTTAATAAAGTAAAGATTGAAGTGATTGAGAGGTTACCACCACCAATTTCGGTGAAGGGTGTTTGTAGTTTCTTGGGACATGCCGGTTTTTACTAGAGGTTCATCAAAGACTTCTCTAAGATTGCACATCCTCTACGCAAACTCTTGGAGAAGGAGGTGAAATTCCACTTTGATGATGCTTGCATGGTGGCTTTCAAGTGCTTGAAAAAAAATTGGTCTCCACTCCGATAATAATTAGTCTCGATTGGTCAGAATCCTTCGAAGTAATGTGTCATGCAAGAGGCACGACATTAGGTGTTTTATTGGGGCAAAAATGTAACAAACTATTTCACCTAATTTACTACACAAGCATAACTCTAAATAGTGCTCAACGGAACTATACAGTTTTAGAACAAGAGTTACTTGAGGTAGTTTATGTGTTTGAAAAGTTTCGAGCATACTTGCTAGGTACTAAAGTGGTTATTCACACTGATCATGCTACACTGCATTATTTGATGGCAAAAAAGGATGCCAAGACAAGATTGATAAGATGGGTATTACTATTGCAGGAATTCAACTTTGAAGTCAAAGATAGGAGAGGTTGTGAAAATCAGGTGGCTAACGCCTTATCAAGATTGGAAGGCAAATAAAATAACGAGTTGTAGATTGACGTAAATGATTCTTTTCCCGATGAACAGGTATCTAGGGTAACTCTCAAACAATATCTTTCGTATGCTGATTTTTCCAATTACGTACTGTGTCGATTAATGCCGGACGGACTGAACATCTACCAACAAAATAGGTTCATGTTCGATGTTAAGAAGTACTTTTGGGATGAACCATATTTATTCAGAGAGTGTGCAGACCATATCAATAGGAGATGTGTTCCGAAAGAAGAAGTCATCGAAATTCTCCATGCTTGTCATGCTTCACCGGTTTGGAGTCATCATGGTGGTGTACGTACAACTGCTGAAGTCCTTCAAAGTGGCTACTACTGGCCGTCCCTTTACAAAGATGCCCATAAGTTTGTTAAGAAGTGCACTCAATGTTAGAAAGAAGGTGGAGTGTCCAAAAGACACGAGTTATCTCTTACGCCCATTTTAGAAGTTTAGCTATTTGATATATAGGGAATAGATTTAATGGGCCCATTTGTGAGTTCGTTTGGTAATAAGTATATCTTGGTGGCCGTAGATTATGTCTGTAAATGGGTGGAGGTTGTTGCACTTCCAAACAATGAAGGGAAAAGTGTTGTTCAATTCCTCAAATGCTACATCTTTGCTAGATTTGGTACTCCTCGAGCTATTATTAGTGATGGGGGATCCCATTTTTGTAACAAGTAGTTCTCGAAAGCATTGGGTAAGTATGGAGTGAAACACAAAGTAGAAACTCCGTATCATCCCCAAACGAGCGGCCAAGTTGAAATGTCAAACCGAGAGATCAAAAACATCTTGGCCAAGAAAGTGAATGCTAATAGGACTGATTGGTCTTGAAAGATTAATAACGCGCAATGGGCATATCGTACCGCATACAAAACACCAATCGCTATGTCTCCATATCAGTTAGTTTTCGGTAAATCTTTCCATCTACCAATTGAATTGGAACTCAATGCATTATGGGCATTGAAAGTTCTAAATCTGGATTGGACAAAGACTTCAAAAGAGAGAGTAGAGCAGTTAAATGAGTTGGACGAATTCAGGTTCAAGGCTTACGAAAGTTCAGCCCTTTACAAGGAAAAGATAAAGAATTGGCATGATTCTAAAATGCTTAAGAGGGAGTTCAGAGTGGGAGACTGGTTGTTACTGTATAACTCTCAACTTAGACTATTTCCAGGAAAGCTCAAGTCTAAATGGTCAGGGCTTTTTAAAGCGACATGAGTGTTCACAAATGGTGCCATCGAAGTGGAAAGTCAAGAAGGACTTGCATTCAAGGTGAATGGGCAATGCTTGAAGTTATACTTTGGCGAGTGCCAAGAGATTTCTCTGATTGAGGTCGTGTACCTGGAAGATGCTTGAGAGCACTTCCACGTCGTGCCACGGCGTTAAATAAGGCGCTTCTTGGGAGGCAACCCAAGTGTTAGTGTTTTAAATAATGTGTGTTAATTTTGTAGGTGCAAGATCTTGTGCAAGAACAAGATGCTATTGGCGGATCACCGAATCCATTCGGCGAGCACGACATAGTCCGCCTTATGGACTTCAAAAATAGAGCTGAGATATTGGAACATTCGGCATGAGACCTTCATAACTTGGCGGATTGCCGATGTGCTTAGGCAACCCGATTTTTCCCTCCCTTCTACTTATGCGCTGATAACTTGACTCAATGATTGTTCGGCGATGTTACAAGTCAATTATGTGAAGCGCCGACCTGTTCGGTGACCTCCTTGATCTACGCCAATTTCCCCTTTCTGAGAGTGGCGCACACTGGAACTAAGACATTCGATGACTGTTTCATTTTTCGCCAACTGGGCGCTTAGTGAAGATTCCTCATCACCTTGCTCTGCATGTTTACATACTAAAATTTTATCTTTATTTGTTAGTGTTTATTTTTATTCTTATTTTATTTTGGGAGTGTTCGTTCTGTACTAACATTAGTGACAATGTTGAATGTTTTTGGTAGGAGTGTGTGCTTAGTCAGTAAGTTCCTTTTTGTGCTTGGACCCTTCTGAAAAAAAATTGCCACCTCTTGTGTGTTTAATTGTGGCATTCTTTTGCAAATTTGAGTATCGGTTATGATCAATACCGATGACTTTAATGGTGCTCTCAATTGAACAAAAATGAACGTGCGGCTGTGCGGCTATGATAAGGCCAAATGAAGATGCATAGACAATATGAGAACCTTTTGCATCTCCTTGTGACAAGCCGATTATCGAATTGAGTCTCTTGTGATAAACATTGCACATTACAGAAAGTGTGGAGTCTTATTTGATATTGGTGTCAATGTCTTGTGTGATGAGCTTACCGTGAACGATATGTGATGATATCTAGAATTTTCCCCATTGGTCCGGTTGACTAAGTGATGGAAGCTCTTGAAATGATCTTAGGCAACAATTTTAAAGAGTGAAACAATTTGACATTATACCTCTTTTGTGGCCTACCATGTGAGTGTGTGAACTATTCTTGAATACCCTTTGAGCCTGAACATTTTTCTTGGAAGAAACTTGATGCAAATGAGACCCCTCTTTATCCCTTCACCAATAATCCTCATGAAGTGTGATTTGTTTGAATAGCCAACTTAGGCCAACAGCCTAAGTTGGGAGTGTGGCGAAAAGAGAAGGTAAATCAAGAAGTGCAAAGAAGTTCCCCTTGATCCATGGTTTAGAGAAAGACGGAACCCCTCCGTACAAAAAACAAAAAAAAAGAGGAAAAGAAAAGAAGAATGAAAATAAAAAAGAATGAAAAAGTTGTGGAATAAAGTTGTGAAAGTCGCAAAACAAATGGGGTGTCCGGTATTCCATGGAAAGTGAATAATGGAGTGAATTTTGAGCATGAATGTGAATGATGAAGAAAAGGAAAAGAAGAGTGGTTCATACCACCTCTCATGAGGATAATAGCCACTGAGTCTAAATGACCATACCTTTACACTCAGCCCCGTCATAAGCCTTGAAAAGACCTTTTTGATCTTAAGCGAGCTAAAGAGAATGTTGGTTGGAAAATAAGGGCAAACCTATGGGTGAAGTCATGCATGAGTTCATCTTTGTGAGTGTGAGAGTTGTTTGTGATTCCGGAACTATAAAGTGTTGAACAAATTATGTGATTAGGGAATCATTCCTTGTATAAGGGCATTTGAGTACCTTTGTTGAGCTTGAACTTGGATTTGAAGCAAGTATTGTGAACTTGAGAATCTTTGATATTGGTGAGTCACAACTTGAATCTTTGAGTGCACAATTGATCCTCGCATAATTAAGTTGTGTCTTGTTGTGTGCATTCATGATTGAGTCTTGTGTAACACTGTTTGAGACATCCTTTTTGAACTACTGAACTTGAGTTTTACTTGAGGACAAGAAAAAGTTTAAGTTGGGGGTGTTGATGAGTCAGAGATTTGGACTCATTTAAGACTTTATTTATAATGATTTAGTGTCCGCAAATGCTTATTCTGTGCCAACAACTGATGTAGAACCCTTGATCTTCAGATATATGGAATTAGGAACAAATCTAGGACAGAAACGGGCAATATAGATAACAAAAGCAAAAAAAGAGAAGGGAAAAACAAGCTTGAAGATCGCAGATGTCACTCAGCGACTCGCCAAGTAGCCACTCTACCGCCCAAAGTTACAGAACACTAAGACTGGATGGCAGGTAGCTACGGCGAGTAGCAGTTCCATTCGGTGTGACGCCGGTCGCTCGGTGATGGATGAGTAGGTCGCCAAAAGTACGGATGGAGATCCAGAGAACTGATGATGGGCGAGATGAAAGGAAAAAAGGCGCATCGCGGAATCACTCGGCGATACCGATCTGGCTCACCTAAAATTAAAGTGGTTGGATTTTGAAGAGGTGAAAAATGAAGGCGAGACGAAGGAAAATTGGCGAGTCACCGAACGGTCGACGAAGCCTGACTTATCTCGCCGATTGGTCCCAAACAGCCACGCATCACACTTGCATAAATTGATTTTTGCTCGAGAGAGAAGGCATTCAATAATGTAAACAACAAAAGATTGAGAGCAAAAACACTACCCTTGTGGATTTCAAGTGATTTTAGCAATGTTTACCATTCAAATTTTGTAATATAGAAGAATTGAGTTAATTTTAACTTTCGAATTTCATTTACCCCGCTATGGAAAATGTGGCAGGTATTGAATTTAATATTTTCACAATGATTGGCTAAAACCCTAACCTTGGGGGTTTGACAATGTGACTAATTGTTGAATTTTGCTAAATGGGTGTTATTGATAAGTGATTTTTCATGTTAATCTGAAGCGGGTCTAAATTACAGTGGTGGTTTAATGTCCATATTACATATTTAGTCTGATAAATTTTAGAATTTTGTGCTTGTTCGAGAGAGGAGTACAAAACCAATGTAGTAATTTGGCATCCCTAGTTGTTGGTCTTGACGGTTTCAGCTTGAAAAAGTGAAACACAAGAGCTAGCCTTTGTATCCAGCTTGAGAGAGTGGATTTGATAAGAGTGTGGACTAGTCATTTCAAGGGTGGTGTTGAGGTTCGAGAGAACTCAACAGAAATGAGGTAATTGTTCGAGAGAAAGTTGCCTTACATATAGCCCACTTTACCTGCGATGAATTAGCATTATCGGTAATGAGATACACCCATTAAGTTAAATTCGACAGTTGGTTAGTCAACCCCCCAAGCATTTCCTAGTTATCTAATTGTTTCTTGTTGATAATTTGAAGTGGATTGGTAACAACATCTTGAAATTTGACTGTGGAACTATTAAGTGTTGTGTTGCTCAGCTGCGAAGGTTATTGTCATACTTTCGTATTTGAATTCAAAGAAAGCTACTCTCTGTGGGATCGACCCAAGCTCAGTTGGTTGGGTTATGTACTGACTAACGATCTTTGTCACTTAGAATTGGATGAAGTTTCTTTGAAACGTCAATTAGTGGTCCAACCATGAGCCCTACCAAGGCCAGTGTAAAGGACCACAGACCGTGAAGGTCATCGTTGATCTTCACATAGGTTGGGGTCTGCTGGCTAAGGTCCACCATGGCCCGTCATCAAGACCACGGCCCGTGGAGGGCTCTGTGGTCTAAAGTCTGAATTGTACGCTCTACTTGACCATCAGTCTCGGATGGAAAGCGGTACACATGCTTACCTTTGAATCCAAACCTTTTTGGAATGACTTCCAAAATTGTGCGGTGAATTCTGCACTTCTATTTGGCAGTTCTTATTGGTAAGAAATATACTGATTAGTCATCTGATCTACAATCACCCAAATTGAATCATGTATCTTGCGAGAATGTGGAAAACCAGTAATGAAATCCATATTGATCATCTCCCACATCCATTCTGGAAGATATATGTTCTGAGCCACACCACTGGGCCTTTAGTGCTTTACCTTGACTTGTTGGCAATTCAGGCACTTAGCGATGAACTCTATAATACACCTCTTCATAGTACTCCACCAATAGACTTCTCTCAAGTCACGATACATATTTGTTGAACCAGGATGGATAGAATATCTTTATCTATGAGCTTCCTCCATAATCCTCTCTTGGAGTTCATTTACCTTTGGTACACACAATCTACCTTGATACCTCAACACTCCATCTCCCCCTTCTTCAAAAGCCACCACTTTCTTCTGATGAACATTTACCTTTAATTCAAGCAAAATAGGGTCTTAGTCTTGTTTGTCTTTCACTTCAGACACTAGTGATGATTCAGCCCCATTCATCACCACCACTCCACATCATTAGAATTCAACAACCGGACTCCTAAGCTTGCAAGTCTCTGCACATCTTTGGCCAATTCATTCTTGTCCTCCTCAACATGGGCAGTACTTGTCACGATCCAGGGGTAACCCCTAGATGTAATAAGCCGTACAAGACCCCGAGAGGCCTCATACAAGCCACTTAGCATATCATAACATAAAGTAATAGAAAATGATGCTAAAATAAAAAAAATTTCAACACAATCAAAGTCTTTTATAAAATGATCGGAAGTTTAATACCATAGTGTCAAACCATCTAAAAAATCATGATTAAAGTCTTGGGATGTAGCCCATACAATAGTCCAAAACATAAAATAAAGACATAAGATATAATGGTGATCACATCCTCGAACACAATGAGGACTCACAAAATCTCCACTTCATTGATCAACAAGAGAGCTAGCCACGAGTATGACAATCTATGTCATCGGACCCTACATTTGATAAGAATGTAAGAAAGAGTATGCAATAGTACAATGAAGTACTAAATATGATAGCTAGTGTAAACAACATAAACATCATGGTTAGTCAATATAAACCATAAGCATAATCATACACATACATCAATATCATAATAAGAATGGAATACTTCTCAAGCAACCTTACTCATCCTTAATCAAGTGGGAAGTATCCCTTCCTCAATGATAACATCAATTACTAACAATTCACATCATAATCTTTACTCTAAAAGCCCTAGATATCATGATCATCATCTAAGCTTCATTATCAAGCAATTCTAATCATATTCGATCTATCCTATACGGACAAGCCTAAACCCACAAAGTTTCCATTCATGTCATCAACCCAACTATATCAATTCTATGTCAAATCATGGAATAGGCATGGATACATGCAATTTAATCCTAAATATATTCAATTCAATCATAAATAATCATAATCCACTCAATTGGATCAGCATTCATCATAACCCACAACAATGGAAGAAAACCCTAGATAGAATTTGGAAATTCTTCTTCAAATTGTGGAATTCTAGGGGACTCCATGGGAGGAAGGATCCGATGGATGAAAACCCATAATACCTTACTCACAAAGCCCACAAAAACATAAAAATAGGAGACTTGAACTTGAACTAGCTTCATCTTCTTCCTTCTTCTTCTTCTTTCTAGAGAGAGAATATTTGAGAGGAGTTTTGGGAATTCTTTTGGGATTTGAAAGAATGACTTAATTGAGTGAATTTAAGGGTCTAAAATCATTATATAGGTGGTCTAGGTTTTGTCAAAATGACACCACTTAATTCTAATTAAAATTGGAAAAGACCCATACGTCCTCAACTTAACCGTCCCAGACCGCATCCACGAGACCACACCGACGAACCGTGGATGGACCTACAATCTATCCTGGTGAACCGTGGTTCGTGGTCTGGGACTTGATTCTCTAAACCTTGACCCACGACTCCCTAATCATAGATTGTGGACCCATCTAAGGGGTGTGGATCATGGTAATGGTTCACTTCCTTAAGCACTGCCTAGGGTGCCTTATCCATGGAGCTCACCCATGTGGCGTTGGTCTAACCACGAGGCGATGTTGGCCCACGTTGGTGGCACCTGCAATTGGTGAAAAATAGCTAGGATTCCCTTTTCCAAATTCGGGGTGTTACATTATCTCACACTTGGGATCATTCGTCCTCGAATGAGATTCTAAGCACATTTCTAAACGAAAAGCCTCAAGACTAGAAGCCCATCATGCATGCCACTCATTTGAATGCACACAACTAAGTAGGAACTTCATCTGTCCAAGCTAAACATACTCAATGCACCATAAGCCAGTAGGAACTACATGTAACAACCCCATATGCATGAAAACTTAACATTTTTCATGTTCAAGGAGAAACTACATCTCCAAACCTAAAATTAATGCTCAACTAAATCTCATGGAGCTCATACGCACTTCAATCTCAAAAAGTACAAATTCAAAGAGGAAATCTCCTCTCCAACTAAAACATGTTCAACAACTCATCTCATGAAGTCTATAAGCAACTCATGCTTAATGAACTACAACATGAGGAAAATAATGCACATAATCCATTTCTTTCAGGACTTAAGAAATTCATGAACATGCATAATCA
The DNA here is from genome assembly GCA_036250405.1 of Solanum raphanifolium. Classification (NCBI taxonomy): domain Eukaryota; kingdom Viridiplantae; phylum Streptophyta; class Magnoliopsida; order Solanales; family Solanaceae; genus Solanum; species Solanum raphanifolium. Next base: position 30,440 of record JAJOOE010015655.1, read on the forward strand.
TAAGGAAATCATGGAAACACATAAAACACACATCACTTCAAACATAAGCAAACCAAGAGGAACTCATTACCTCAAGATGGAATAGGAGGAAAAAGGTGAGGATATCAGGACTTCATATTGGCCTCTCCTCGCAAGTAGCACCCTCAACTCAGTGGTTTCTCCACAAAACCTTCACGAGAGTTATGTCATTGTTCCTCAATCTCGTAACTTGCCGGTCTAGAATCTCAACCAGAACTTCTTCATAAGAGATATTTTCACCAACTTCCAACCCTTAAAGGTAAAATATGGATGTTGGATGTCCAACACACTTCTTAAGCGTAGAGACATGGAAAATGCAATGCACCATTGCCAACTCATTTGGCAAATCAAGTTCATACACAACCATACCAATACATCTCAAGATTTGATACTGTCACGACCCAAGCCTAGGGCCTAGACGTGACATGGCGAATGAGGAACCCGAAGGAACCCCAAACAAGCCTCTCAAACTTGTCATCACACTTCAGCGGTCGCGGAAGTACATTCAACATTAATTAACGGAAAATAGGGACTAAGGGCAAACCATTTCAAAATGACATCATAGAACAAGAGTCAAGCTCATTTACAAAATACTTGTCCAACGCACACCTCTACATACATAGAT
>JAJOOE010015656.1:0-37257 GCA_036250405.1 Solanum raphanifolium
CCCCCCCCCCCCCCCTTTTTTTTTTGAGACCTGTGACTTTTTTAATCTTTTTTTTTTTTTTGGGTAGAAGCGACTTTTTAAATCCGATTCAAAGGTTTTTGATACTAAAAATAAAAAAAGAATAAATTGCCTGGTTAAAGAACTAATTAAACTATTACTCACATTACTTGACATGAATGTGGAGGCATAATCAAGATTTTTTGTTTATAATTTCTAAATTATCTTCCTTCTTATTAATTGGGTTTTGACTAATTTATCTCTATATATTGAATAATTTTTTAAATATAAATATAAAAGTTGAACTAAAGTTACTAATTCGAATCAGTAATTAATTGGCTATGGCCCGCAAGATCGTATCAAACAACAAAAAATGTGTCAAATGTGTATGTATGTATGTATAGATTTGGGTTGTCTTTTTTTATTATGCATATCTTCATTGTATGAGAGAGTGAATCGATTTGTTGAGCATGCACATATAATTTAGCGTGAATATATGTGTTGATACAACGAACTAAGGTCTAAGTATATACATACGACTTATCATGACTATATGAATCAAGATTGTAAGTGTTGATAATTGATACAAACATTAGACCGAATAAATATAAGTGACATGTTGGTAACAATTGCAACTATATTCATATATAAAGTGGGTAGTGTGTGGGTTTATAAATTATATTAATAAGTTAAATTATAACAAATAGTTGAGCATCACGTATTAAAAAAAATATTTAAATAGTTTAAATTTAAAATCGTTAAATAAGTGGTCAATTTTGAACCCAAAGGTGGATGAAAAGGGTATTTTGGAGTCAATAGGTGGATGAGAAGGGTATTTTGGAGCCAATAAGTGGATGAATGGTAGTTTTGTACCATTTCTAATACTTTAAAGGTATTTTAGGCCCTTTTCCGTTATAACTATTATGATAATTATGCTTTAAACTATAACTATTTATGAAATTCACTCCAAATAAAAATAGTAATTTTATCCTATTATTCTTAATTATTATAAGCCATTTACTATTGAAAAAATAATAAATTAATTAATAAGAGTAAAATAGATATAAAATAATAAATTATCTTTAATTAATATTTAAAGTTAGATAAGTAAAAATTGATATTTATTTTTAATATAATCGACATGAATAAAGGACTATAATACACTTTCTAATATTTTTGAGATCCGCTTTTGATGGCTATTTGTACTTTGCTTTATTCCTTTGAATTCCTTGAATTTCTCAATCATTGGGCAGATAAATATATTTTAGCTATACATTACGCTATTTAGTTTCTACGGAAAATGACTAAAATCTATCCGGTCCAATCGGACCCCCTTAAATTAAATATTTTAATGACATTAAAATCTTATTGGTTAGTACTTATTAAATGTTTTAAATTTAGTTATTCAAATCTCAATTATTAAATTTATTTTTAGATTTTAATCTTAATCATTCCGATTTTAATAATTATTTGTTAAATATATTTTTCTCTTATTACAATCACTCAATAAATCTGAATAATTTAATATTATTGAGATTTCTATTCTACAATTTTACAGTGATAGCAGTTCACAATTACTATCACTGTCAACCATTATCTCTGATCATCGTCAATCACCATACAATCAATTGTCATCGCATAATTATAGATTAACCCAATGTTAAACCTTCATGCTATATTGTTAATCATGGATGTGCGAGGAGTGTCAAAGTAATTTACATTGATTGTGGGAGGAAAAATTAGTTGCCCTATATAGGGTTTTATATACGAATCTAATTTTTGATGTAATTTTAAGAGTTGAGTTATACCGAATGATCATTTCTTTATTACTACTACTATATAATCCCAACCTAATTCTTTTTGAACAAAACATTAGAGGTGTGATATATGAAAATTTTAATAGCTCAATTAGTTAACAGTATTATAATATTTGACATAAAAATTTTTTAAAATATTTAGTACGATATTTATAAAAGAAAATATTGAAATATCCAATATGGAACGTACCAAAGTATATAATTATAAACTAGTACTACCTGCAAAACTAATTCTTTAGACATGAAAATTGAAATGCATCAAAATATTCTTTTTGTGTAATTGATTAAAAATGAAATGCTTATACTTAAAAAAAATATATATATATATTTCTACATATTTTATGTGGTAGGAGTAGTACATAGAATTGAGATATATTTTTAAAAAGTGAAGTCATAAATCATAATCATAAAATAATAAAAGAAAACAAAAATTATCCAATTGAACCATGCCCTACAGCCATCTGCACATAAAAAGAAGATCCAGTGTACTGGCCACTGACTGAACGTCTGTTCATTCCGATTTCTCAACGAATTTCCTTTCACTAACTTTAAACAAAAGTTTAAAAATAAAACACTTGGAATTCAGAAAAGAGCTGAATTAATGAAACCATGGCGGATTTGGTGCATGGTCCAGCAAGCTTCTCCACTCAAGCCAATGCTCTGCTCAGAAAGAATTTTACTTTTCAGGTTTGCTTACGCTGTATTCTCTATAGATTCTATTTGTGGGATATCACGGGATACATGTTATTTTGTAAAAAAAAATTGGTACATTGATGTTATTTTTGTTGGTTCACTTTTGTTCATGATATTGAAAATTTTATGTGTGTTTATAAACGTGATATTATTCTTCGTGATTGTTTCTCATTTTGTTGTAGAAACGAGATATCAAGTCAAATATTCGACTCATTTCGGTCCCTATAATACTTTGTTTATTACTCGTTTTCCTTCAAAATTGGGTAAATAAGGAGTTGGATAAACCATGGAATCGATGCGGCTGTAAATGTGTTGGCAAAAATGATGAAGGCAAATGTGAAGAAGTATGTGGTATCGAATACTCAGATTTGAACCAAGCCGTCAGTTGTTCAATTCCTAGCCCACTGGAGTGGCCACCCTTGTTACAGATACCAGAATCAACGTATCGAGCTGTAAAAACTGATTTTATTTCATATGAGGACTTGCCTGATGATTCGTGCAAGATATCGGGTTCCTGTCCAGCTACTACACTTCTAACTGGAACTAATAAGACTCTTGGAGAAAGTATGAATTGTTTTTTTTGTGATCCTAGTACACTAGAAGTGAACTGAGTATTTAAATTCTTTGATACTATTCCTAATGTATGTCGAATTATGTGGAATTTAATAGGTATGGGTAGAAATTTGTTCAGCAGTGGATCAACTGTGGATTACTCTGACATTTTCTATAGCTTAGCCTATAATGTCTTGGTGAGCCTCTCTGCATTCAGCTTGTTCTGTTTTGCTATTTTGCTTGAGATTCGCGGTACATAGGTTCAAAATTTACTAGTTGTTTGATGATGAAACACCTTTCAAATTTTCAGGGTTCTGAGTCACAGAATAAGTATCTGAATTTTCTTGAGGCAGCTTTCTTCTCTAACCTGACAGTCTACAATGTTCGGTCACAGTGTTCTCCTAACTTCACATTTTCTCTTCCATTAGAATTTGGTTCTGTCTCTGTTCAGCAAGGTAGTCGATTTATGTTCACTACTGCTTTCTGAGTTCTGGCTAACGTTAACCATTTTGATGTTCTAGATATTGCATGTGTAATTCAGGAAAAATGAACAAGGCTTAGGCTGAAAAAGTAAACCTCTTTTGTTGTAGAACTTGAGTCTACATTTCATGGTTATTGTGTGACCCAAGTAGGATAAGTTTCTATCACGGGAGATCTTTTTAACTTTGATGTTGTAGTATCACCAGACATGCTTCTCGGACTATCTGATTGAATTCCTAGGTTCTTACGTTGACATATGTATACTATGGGAAGATAAGCACATGCTCTCTACCATCCTGTCTAAGATTAAAGCTTCTATAAATACAAATAGTCGAGTATTGTCAAAGAAAATTAGACCCTTCCACACAAACAGGCTTATATCTTTCCCATATTGGGTTTATACAGTAAATAGCTTTGTTAATTCCAGCTGCAGAGATAAGTTGTGTAAAAGGCTTACACTTGTGGCGTAATAGTTCTCATGAGATCAATGATGAGCTGCATAAGGGTTACAGGAACGGGAATCCAGAGAGAAAGATAAATGAGATAATAGCAGGTTTTTTGGTGCTCTCTGCATGAATGTCTTTAAGCATAACTATGCTATTTCAGTATCACATTAATTATGCATGCTTTTTTTTTTGCAGCATATGATTTCCTTAACTCAAATAGGAATGGTTTCAATGTGAGTATTTGGTATAACTCTTCCTATAAGAATGGCAAAAGCAATCAACCTTTGGCTTTGACAAGGGTTCCTCGTTCAGTGAATTTGGTAAACTTTCCAATTTCATATCTACACGCACATATCTGTATAAATAATAAAATGCATTTCATATCTACATGCACACACACATATATAATAAATAAGATTTGATGTATGCTTTTAAATTCAGAAAAAGACTTCTTAATTTTATATTCTATGATTGCCTTGTCTAGTTATTGGTACTAGCTGGATGGGACCATAGTCCAATTGAGCATCTTACGTTTGATTTGCTCATTGGACCATACTCTATATTGTCTAATTTCCTTACTCTCTTAAGTTTTAAAGAAGAGTTATACTTGATTATGACAAGCAGCAGTTGTTGAAGGTGCCTGGCGTGATAACCCTGAGCTCGTTATGTTGTCAAATTGTCTAGTTAATTGGCAAGAACAAAATTGTATCAAATTGACCATTACTAAGAAATATTAAGTTGTCTGTTCCTTATCTCACTAGCAATTCAAAGGTCATCTGATTTTCTTCACGTTGTACTTCTTCTTGACTGAATGAAATGAATATCTACATCTGCTGAATGCTATGTACAGGCATCAAATGCCTACGTGCAGGATTTGCTTGGACCTTCTGCAAGAATGTTGTTTGAGTTTGTCAAAGAAATGCCCAAACCAGAAACAAAACTCAATCTGGACTTTGCTTCTCTCCTTGGACCACTATTCTTTACATGGGTGGTTTCACAACTTTTTCCTGTAAGTAAGTATGTTCTGTTTATGTTCTATTGTGATGGGATTTGTTCAATTGACTGTCTCAATCATGTCAGTCAAATCTGTTTTCTGTTAATGCTATCCACTGATGCCAACTTGTCAGCAATCCAGTTCCTAGACAACTTTCTTTGCATTCATCAACTGCATTGTGTAGTATTTATCTCCTTTTATTCCTTGGAGTCATGAGGAGTGAAAGTTAACTCCTTATTTAGTCACTTTATGAGTTTTAAGTCTTCTTCTTCTTCTTTTGGGTGAAAATCGCTTATTTCTTGGTTCATCTATGAGAATGAAAATCTGATTTATTCGATAGAAGAGCTAAGAAAATTTTGCACCCTCCATTTCCTTGTGTCTTACTTCCATTTTTAGCTTTTTTCAAAAGAATGCCTTTTTATATATTTAGTAAGTTTTTATCTCCAACATTCATATTTTACCCTTAGTGACATTCTTGTGTAGAAATAACATGGCATATTTAAGACCACAAAATTCATAGGGTACTTTTGGTATGTTGTACACACATTTAGTTTAAGATCTCAAAATCCAATAATCTTCTTTACATTCTTAAATTTCGTGTTCATTTATCATACAGTGTTGGGCTTCTTTAGCTCAGCACTTTATCAATCATGAGGTTTGACAGAATGTACAGCAGCTTTCAACTTTTCGTATCTCTGGAATTCCTCACGGGTTATTTTCTTTAGAAACAATATGATGCCTGGTTAAGTTTATCTTATTAATTTGTATCAGAGTAATTGTATATACTTAATAGCCTTTATACAAATGTTATCTTTTTATTCATCATATGATTCTATTTAATATTTTATGCTTGTCATGCTTATTGCATGATTAATTGTGTGCAGGTTGTTTTGATAGCTCTTGTTTATGAGAAGCAGCAAAAACTGAGAATCATGATGAAAATGCATGGACTTGGGGATGGTCCCTATTGGCTGATATCTTATGCTTATTTTCTGTTCGTAGCTTCTATATACATGTTATGTTTTGTGATTTTCGGCTCATTAGTAGGTAATGCTACAGCTACTCAGTTGACCCCTTTCTGTTAACTGGAGTTGTCTGGTACGAATTCCTTCATTTCCCCTTTTTCTCTTTTGCAGGCTTGAAGTTCTTTTTGCTTAATGATTACGCCATCCAGTTCGTGTTTTACTTCATCTACATAAACTTGCAAGAGTCCCTTGCTTTTTTAGTTGCTGCGTTTTTCTCTAATGTCCAGGCAGCCACAGGTTTGGTATCTGTAATAGAAGTTGTTGTTAATATTGCAACGATTGCGCATATGAAAGAGAATGTTTATGAGAATGATGATGAACCAATTTTTCTTATTAACTTTCAGCAACTAATATGATATGATGGATTCTGCTTACTTGCCATTGTAACAGTCATCGGCTATATAATGGTGTTTGCAAATGGACTCTTGTCATCATTCCTTTTCCAGTTCTTTCTCCAGGATGAAACATTTTCCAGTAAGTTCCGTAATATTAAGGTTGTCTCGCTAACTCATGATTTTCATTGTTGCACCACCTAGTCACCCTCCAAATTGGTGACAGTCCTGTTTTATTGAAGCAGTACATTTGTACTGACCTGCAGTTCATTTGGGCCTTTTGAGGGGATTGCATCATTCAATTTCTAAAGTGGAAATTAATGGCATGGTTGTCTCTTTTATCTGCTTTCTAGAGCTATCAGGAAATAGTAAATTTTGTTTAAGGGAAGCTATAGGGCTTTGTTCACTTTTGGACACAAACACTATTCCCTTCTCAGCGGAAATCTGCCTTAGAGATTGAACGGATTCTAGATTATATATATTTTGGGAACTAAAAGAGTGGCTGGACGAAGGGAAAGGAAAGGCAAAAAATGGAGGGAATTGACGTCCCCCAAACCATTAAAATTCCCGAGAAGAGAAGTCCGGTTGTGTTTCTTTAGGGCAATAAAATTACGAGAACCACTCGTCCTATTGCTACTGTCAAACCTACTATTTCCATGTTGTTGTTTTTTAAAATCTTCAGGCTTTGAATGAAAATTGGAAGCAAATTACTGTTAACCTTCTAAGTTTCCCTTTCTTTACCAAGGAGCATGGACGTTATATTTTTCATTAGGTGAAGAGAATCAACTTGTCCTTTCCTTCCCTTCTGTGCAAAAAAATAATGTTAGAATTGAGATACTGGTGTGTTTTGTTTGGCTTTATTTCTCCTGATATTTTGTTTGAGTTGTTGAAAATATTTTAATTGGATATTGCTTCATTTTTGTACTAATCTTCTAGTAAACTCTGTCATGACATTGTAGGAGGCTGGATTATAGTTATGGAGCTATATCCTGGCTTTTCTCTTTTTCGTGGATTTTATGAGTTTTCCCAATATGCTTTCAAGGGTAATTATTTGGGAACGGATGGTATGAGATGGAAAGACTTGAGTGATGGAAAAAATGGAATGAAGGAGGTCCTAATTATTATGTTGGTGCAGTGGTTGGTGTTTCTCTTTCTTGGTTATTACGTTGATCAGATTGCTTCATCAGGGAAAGATCCCCTATGTTTCATGTGGTACTCTAGAAAGAGGCCTTCACCTTCCTCTAGGAAACATAGTTTTAGAAGGCAGGGGTCTAAAGTTTTCGTACAGATGGAGAAGCCTGATATTGCTCAGGAGGTAAATGTTTTAACATTTCTCATGAAAAACATTTTTGCAGGATATGTTTGTCCCTGACTACAATACTAACCATATGGAACTTCCTTTCAACAGCGGGAGAGAGTTGAACAGTTGCTCGAATCAAGTACAGGTCATGCCGTCATTTGTGACAATTTGGAAAAGGTTTATCCAGGGAAAGATGGAAACCCTGAGAAATTTGCAGTGAGAGGATTGTCACTTGCTTTGCCTCAAGGGGAATGTTTTGGTATGCTAGGTCCCAATGGTGCTGGCAAAACTACTTTTATTAACATGGTCAGTCCTGTTGTCTGTTTTGTGCTAGATATATCTTTGTAAATCTTAAAGATTTAGTCACTCAAGGATGTGATCTTAGAGTAGTCACTACTTTAAAAACACATTCTGACTGCCTTGCATTTTGTAGTCAGATAAGGTGCATACTGACTCTTTATTTATGTATTTAGATTGTTAAAAGTGAAACTCAACACCCTTGATTGATAATTTTCTACTAACAGATGATTGGCCTCATAAAACCAAGCTCCGGTACTGCATATGCTCAAGGTATGGATATACGAACAGACATGGATATGATATACACCAACATGGGTGTATGTCCGCAGCATGAGTAAGAATTGCTTTTAGTTGACATTTGATCCCCCCTTCCTACAAATAATATTGACCTAATACTAATTGTCTTTTTCATTTGGGAGTTTATTTCAGCTTGCTTTGGGAAATATTAACAGGAAGGGAGCATCTACTTTTCTATGGAAGGCTTAAAAATCTTAAAGGAACAGACTTGACACAAGTAGGTTAATGGCTAATGAGTGCTTGTAATATTGAACTTATAATCCAAAATCTGTTACAGCAGAAATGTTGATTCAGCGTTAAGTTACAGCCAATTAACATAACTGATTAAATTGATTGTATTCCTCAACTCCAGGATATCTTTACTGATACTATTCAATCTATAGCACAAGCAATTGGTTGATTCTTTACGGGCAATGAATCGTCGAGGCAACTTGAAAGACTAAAATCTTGATAGACTTGATTCCTCATCTGAAGCAATATATATATTTGGTTATTTATACTTTTCTGCCTACAGGCAGTTGAAGAATCTCTTAAGAGTGTCAACTTGTTTCATGGAGGCGTTGCTGACAAGAAAGCTGGTAAATACAGTGGAGGAATGAAGAGGAGGTTAAGTGTTGCTATTTCACTGATTGGAGATCCCAAGGTATGTTACTCCTTACCATCCATTCTCGCGGGAAGATATTCTGAGATGTGTGTTGATAATATGCTTGTGGCGTATGAAACTCTTTAGGTTGTCTACATGGATGAGCCCAGCACTGGACTGGATCCATCTTCACGAAGTAACTTGTGGAATGTTGTCAAACTTGCAAAGCAAGATAGAGCGATTATTCTCACTAGTAACTTAAAATTCTTTATCTTGTTTCTTTGTTTCCCCTTTAACATGAATGCACTATGTGCACTCAGGACAGTACTAACGAGTTGTATGAAGGGTACTGATAAATGAGATATTTGCCCCAAGCGCAGCATACATTTGCACACCTGAATTCTTCCCTTGTTCGTTTCTTACCACTGATTAATGAGATCATTAATATGACTACTCATAAAGGATAACAATTTCAGCTCATTCAATGGAAGAAGCAGAACATCTATGTGATCGACTAGGAATATTCGTAGATGGCAGCTTGCAGTGCATAGGAAATCCCAAAGAGGTAATCTCAAGCATTTAAGAAGTCCTGCATATTTCTATTATTGATACTGTGGCGCGATTCTAGAGTCAGATATGCTTCTTATCTATCTATCTATACTATATTAAAAGCAAGAAGGTCCTTGGAAATGTTGATTGAACGAAGGGAAATGATTGCCAGGGCGAAGTCATTTCTTACCTCTCCAACTGCTTCTTTTTACGTGTCAAAATGTTCTGACCATGTAATTCCAACAGTTGAAGGCAAGATACGGAGGGTCTTATGTGTTTACGATGACAACATCATCAGATAACGAGGAGGAAGTGGAGCACATGGTGCGACGCCTATCCCCAAATGCCAACAGGATATACCATCTATCAGGGACACAGAAGTTTGAGTTGCCAAAGCAAGAAGTTAGAATTGCAGATGTATTTCAAGCTGTTGAAAAAGCAAAGAGTAGATTCACAGTTTATGCTTGGGGTCTGGCTGATACAACTTTGGAGGATGTGTTTATCAAAGTTGCTCGCACTGCTCAAGCTTTCAATGTTCTCTCTTGACATCCTTGATCACAACTAATCTAATACCACATTTTCTTGAAAGATTGAGTTCAAGTAAGTGTAGGCTAGGTCAGGAACTAGCGGAGAATTCCAGTGAACCCACGACCTTAAGGTTGGAGGTGGAGGGTGGTTACCACCTGAGCAACCCACTCTTGTCCTATTTATACATCAATGCCCTGTGTTTATATGGCGTAGTAAGATTTAGGCAAGGGCTTCAATAATTGAACGCTCTCCCTGATAATTAATTACACTATACAAGTAGAATAAAAATAAATATTTTGATTATATACATGGATGAATCTACTTGATAAATACAGTCAAACCTTGTTATTACATTAATTCGTTGTAACAACATATATATTCAAACATTATTTCAACAACAAATATTTACACAACTAAAAATATACATTATGAAACTATACGAAATACAATGCAAACAACTACTAGTATTTTAATAAACCAAGCTATTGATCCTCATCAACTCTGTTTGTGCTCATCCTCATCGGATTCAGATTCTGAATCTGCAAATCATTGAGATATATACATGCAGTCTAAGATCACAAGCTGGAAGTATATAATATAAACAATATTTTTTTCTCCGTCCAACTTAGGTAACTCACTGTCCTATTTAATTTGTTCCTAAAGAAATACTGTACTTTATTATATTTCATTTTAAACTTCTAATTTAACCGAATGAGATCATTTATACACAAATATTTATAATTTCTTTTAAGATTTCGTATAGTAAATAAATTTGTTGAAATAAAAGGTACCGTACATAAAATGCATCATATAAATTGCAATGGATGAGTATTTTTATTTTTTATTTTTCCTTAATATTAGGGGTAGGCGGGAAGGAAAATGAGGAGGGATAATGGAACCCTCATCGATGGGATAAGAATTTTGATAGTCAATCAATTGAACTATTATTAAACCAGAGACAATTTTTAATTACCAGATCGAACATCATCAGCGTGGCCTTTTTTCAGGATATTCATAATCATGCGGCATATGAGTGTCCACCAATATATGTGAAGAAGCAGCAAGCATATCAGCATTGAATTTATCACAAAGTAAAGTATGATTCCATTAATATTTTGTTGTTTCTCCTTATCCACTATGAAAAGAACTTCGTAGCTGCAAAAGCAATAATGAATCAATTCATCTTTAAAGATTAATTACATTACTGAGATAAAAGGACGTATACGAAATATGAAATAATATAAATAGAGCATCTATTTTATTTTATGTAAAACAATTCGAAGTACGAGGATTAATCTGACTAACCATGTGCTGTAAATAATGGAAAATGGAAAGTAGATTAGACGAAGTAATAGCCAAGACAATGCGAAAAGAGCGAAGGAAATATCAGCAACGCTATGAAATCCACTGTAATGTGACATCTTAGCAATTTCCATTAGTACATCACTTCCATCATGAATTAATGCAACCATTGATCCCGCACGTGCCATCCTGCACTTTCATTTTTTTTAAACAGACTAAAAAGAATAGTAAAACAAACAAATTAAACTAGAAAGGTCTTTCTTCTAATTCAATATATATATAATATATATTACTCTTATATAGCATATGCGTAGTTGGAGAAGAATTAGACCTTATTTTTATTATGATTAAAACGTTTAAATTTAAATGTTAAAATGCATGTGTATTAAGGTTCAAATCATTAAATCTTAATACACGTCTAAATTACGTACCCGAAAATGTAAGACAAAAGAATTAGTGATAGTGATGTTATGTGATGAATCATGTGGGCAGCAAAATCAGAGCGTCTTGTTTCCCAGTAGATCAGCGCAAATATAGAGTATAAGTAAAATCCTCCAGCATACATATTCCATCCTTTCAGCTTTAATCTGTGTTTTCGATAGACCCTCGACTCAGCTAAAATTATGAAGAAAAAAAAAGTATGTACACCAAATCCTAGCTTACTTGATTTTGAGATCAGGCCACACCTCATGATCTCCAGGGCCTGTCCAATAATATCGAGTATTTGTGAACCAAGGCTCGTTATAAGTAACATAAAGTGCAAATATCTCTGCAGATAGAAAATACATAAATTTCCATGCTGACTCCTTGAACTTGTTCATCTTCTTCCTTTTAATACTACTACCATTTTTTATCACCTTTGCGTCCTTTCCACAAATCATGCGCTTAGCCAATGCCTTGCAATGCATCATCAGAGCGCGGTTAATTAAATTAAAATAACAAAAAATCATACTAAATGTGTCCAAAATATTAGTTTTGAACAAGTTCAGGTGTGAAACTCCATAGAGTACAAGTACTGAGATGAAAAATTGAAATAAGTGTGTATAAGGGTCTTGCAAGTCATTCTGTCTATATATTTACCTTGAAAACTAATATGTCGAGTATGAATCGAAGGATGGGGAAGAAGAGAGCAAAGAAGGGAATAAAAATAAAATCTTTGTACGCAGGGTAAGACTCTGTATCCCAATCCATATTGCAAACAAATTAAAGTTAACGATTAAAATGTTGTTAATTAGTACTACTCGATATATTATATACTAGCAAAGTCGTCATATATATTATTGATTTATATTCAATATAGAGTACTCTTCAATATATATGTTAGTACTCCTAACTTTTAGGTGCAATTTGAGTGGGAAATTAAGAACAACTGGCTAAGGCTTCCAAAACAAGTGTCAACTGTGAAACATTACTCATCCAATACACAATGAATAGGCAGAATATCTAAATATCATTCTAAACTTGACGTGTTTTCTTCATATTTTCTATATACTATCAATAGTCTTAATAATCCTTCTGAACTAGGTTTTTGTTACCCTTTACCCCCTATACGTTGATGTAACAAAGAGAATGACTACATCCTCTTTTAGGTATGTAGGGATGAATAAAGCCATGTTTCTGAATAATTAAGACTACTGATAGTTTAAGAGATCGGGAGAAAACATGTCAAGTTTTAGAGGAGTCTTTAGGTATTTTTGTCATTTAAAAAATTATTTATATCTCCTTCCAATCCTTTCCATTAAATTTCGGGACAGACTTTATAATTGCAATATTACATTATATCGGATTTGACTCATTTCTATTACACCTTTTCTCCATTTCCTCAAATGCATATCTAGATGAGCGTCACTTGTTATATTTAAAATTTAAAGGTCTAGATTAAGTTTTAATAACATACTCTTAATCATAGTTTTTTTTTTTTACTCTTAATCATAGTTGAAAAACAAGTTAGAAACGAATTCACCGACTTTGGTAAGAAAAATCTTCTTTCACTAATTTGGGCTCCTCATTTATATCATTACTTTAATTATGCTTTCTGATTTTTTAAAAATATAATTGATTTGATTTTAATTTTATTTGAAAAATTATTCAAATAAAATCATAAATATCCTTAATAGTAAATAAAAGGTACAAAATACACATTAACAATTCGAGATAATCTCTACAATATAGTATAAAAAAAATGATAAATTTCAGATCATACTTTCTAAATTACTTTAAAATATAACATTATATTTTTCATTTATTTTTTGTGAAAATCTTTTGTAAACTTCTTTGACAGGGAAAAATAAAATAAAAATCTATATTGTTGAGTAAAAAGATAAGTATTCGTCGAATAAGTTTACGTCGGAAATGAAAAAAAATGGAGAGGAAAACATATATTGTATAATTATATTTTGTTAAACGTTTTAGAATATTTTCTGTTTAAAAATAAAGTTGGTCTTTTTTTTTCTTAATTATTTTTTCTGCTTTTTTTTATTCATGTTTGATCTCATTACACTTTCATCTATAATTTTATTTTGTCAAATAATTATTTTTTTAAAAATAAACGGGGAGTATTCTTAAATTTAGATTAGGGAAATGATATTAATATTGGATATGTAAAATATATATCATGAAAACAATTATATTAATAAGGAGCTAAAATTAGTGAAAGATGAGATTTTTCTTATCAAAATTAGTGAGTTTTTTCTTAATTTTTTTTAAGACTATGGTTAATTAAAGGCTTGTTAAATTAAATGTAATCTAGACCTTAAATATTAAATATGACGAATGTTACTCATCTAAATATGCACTTAAAGAAGAAAAGATGTAATGGAGATGAGCCAAATCTGATTACACCATTTTCGCACGTCCCTTAATGTCAAATACCGTGATATTAGGGATTAATTAAGGATCCGAATTCTGATTAGCATATAACTTTTTCTTTAAACATATAACTCAAACACAACAAAGAAACGTGTGTGTCAATTTTTTTATTTTTAAAGATATCCCAGCTATTCTACTCTTAAAATTTAATAATTTAATTATTATTTTTTCAATTGCAATCCTAGGCAGACTACCTGTACCTTGCTGTATATTAAAAGATAAAAAAATGAAGATATTGAAAAGAGTATCTATATACAAAACCGATCCTATATATATACATACATGTTCTGGTAGTTGCCTTCCTTTTAAATTGGATCGAAATAACTAAAATGTCAATTATAAATGTCATATTTTATGAAATTTATTTTATTAGAGCGTATGATATTAATGGGATTACATAATCTTTTGCCGGCCTATGGCTTCTTGTACTTGGCTTCACGTTTCGACTATGGCTTGAGATAATAAAAAAAAAGTTAAAAAGACATCATTCTTTTATCTTACAATTTAAGGGCAATAAAACATTTGAAATAAGAAATTAATATATAGAAAAGTCATATTTTTGCTCTTATATATATCACATGCTTGCATGTGCCGGTCAAAGACTAACGTACAACATCAGAAATATATTTATTTTCTCCAAGCAGTTTTGTTTATTACACGTAAATACATCTTTAAGGTGTACCCCCTCCGTTCCTATTTACTTATCAAATTTTGACTTGACACACCTATTAAAAAATAGTGATTGATATAGTGAGTTTACTATATTATTCTTATTAATTGATAGGATCTCAAATATATTTATTCACAATATTTTTCAAAGGCATTAACTCAATATTAATAGATTGAAGATATAATAGGATTTTTTTTTTGTCTTTCCTTAATTTGTCAAAAGTGACAGGTGAAGAGAGAAATCATATATAATGAAGTATTTTCTTCATTTAAGAAAGGGCCGGGGGATCAATGGTTCGGTTTTAGCAGTGTTATTAGCTTGTAATTATGATTATGATCCTTATATTATTAGATTGAGCATATTTAATTTTTAATTAAATGAAATGTGTAATTTTAATTTTTATATCTAACTTGAAGTTAACACCATTAATTTTTACCCCCTTTTTTATTCTTAAACAATCTCTCCTCGCTTTTTATCGCCAGAATGGATCAATTTTTCATATGAATTTGGTGATGATTTTATTTTCTCTCAAAATTTAGTTTGAGTTGGTATGTTAATAATTATATGAAAAAAAGCCTAAGCATGTTTAATGCTTGAGGAAATTGTCGAGGTACAACCTAATATACAACAACAATAAATTACATAACAAAGTTTAATATCATTAGACAATATCGATATATTAATAGAGGTCGATTGTGAGATTACACTTTGATAAGTTTCTCATGCCACGACTTAATCTTTTAAAATTTCTAATATAATATTTTTAAGTGATCAAAGCTTAGAATTTTTCTTTCTCGTGAAAGTTTAAAAACAAGTACAAATGTCAAAGTTGTGATTAAATTACAAAATTAAGGTGATTAATAGATGTTACACTTATCAATATTCATGGTGTTATTAGATTTACAAAAATGCGTTGTCCTATTTGTGACATTGCGTTTTTGCGAAGATTGAATCTGCTAATTGCAAATGTCTTATGATTCAATTTAATTTTGTATTATTTCCATCCACTAATATTTGAATATTGTTAGACTTCAAATGATTTTGTAGATTGTAGAAAAATCATATAGTAATATACTAATAACACATGGACTAAAACAATTGTTTCCTTGTTAGGAATATAATGAAACAGCATCGAAAATTATAAAAAATGATATTACACCTAAGCTCATATATATTAATTAATTAAACAACAAATAATGAGAAAAACAACATGTCTCTCACTTCTCTTTCTCACTTCTCTTTAATATATATATATGTAGATGAGTCAAATTTCACTTATTTTAATCATTAGATTTTATTTCGAAGATTTATCATTTTGTTAAGTATTGCACGTTGATGTATAAGAAATTTGTCTAAAGGCATATTTAGGAGACATTAAGACACGAAACATAAACATTAATTTGAATTAGAATTCAATAAATGTAACAAATTAAAGAGTGCTACCATTAGACATAGCAATAGTTAATGGCTTTACTTATCCTACACATAATTAAAGTATGAACTCTATTTATCCTACGTATGAAGTTAATCCCTTCTTAATTCTAGGAAGTATTCTCCCTGTTTATTTTTATTTGTCACATTTATACTTAAATTTTATCATGAAAAAAATAATTGTCTTTTCTTGATATGTTAAAACTTAAAAGTGATAACTAAAAATAAAAATCTACAAATAAAGTAAATAGGGGAATATTAATTAGGCCAAAAATAAACAAATATGTCTTGTTTATTTATTTACTTTCATATTATTATTATTTCAATTAAGAAATGAAACTATATCAAAGAAGAATCCGTGTCTGGATGTGTGAATCTGTTAATAATGAATTACTTTAATAGTTAGACTTTGAATAGAAAATTTTGATTAATTAATAAATCACACGATGACTTCAAGCAGAACAATGACATCTTGATTGTTCCTTTCTTTTTATTGTTGAGACATATGGCTTTTAGAAAGAATCTGATTCAGGCTTTATTATATAATTAATAGAAGTATAGAACCATATATTATATCAAGAAAATGCTGAAAATTGTTAGTCAAAAATGAAAGAAGAAATTATACTATATTCACATTCTAATACTGTTGAAATCCGCATTTAATGGATGTTTGTAGGGGTGGATCTAGGAAATGGAGTGTAAATTTTCAGAAACTCAAAAAGTTGTGTGAATTCTATTAACTATAAATATAAAAATTATTTATTTGAAAATCTTATAACAATGTAAGCTCATGATTCAAAAATATAAATGAAATTTGCTTAAGCTTTGTTTGCTCTTATCCTTGAAGTTTCAATTTTCTTTGGACACTTATGATAAAAAAAAATAGAATTATTGAGATCATTGAGAATTCATAAACTTTAAATTCTTAATTCATCTTTGATTATTTGTATTTAGTATTCGAGTCTGAAACTAAAAGAGCCATATTTTGAAATTAAAATGTCAAAAGGAACAATAAATTTCTGGATTGATCAAAAGGGATAATGTGTGGGACTCTTAGCAACAAACAAATTTAATTGACAACTCACTAAAATAATGTTTGACTATTTATTTTTAAATTATCGTGCAAAAACATACGACTTATTATTTTTCATTTCCTTCTAAATCGTGAGAGACGAAACGACTCATTTGATCAAATTATAGCTAAATCATACTAGTGAATTCTTAAAAGCTAATTATTATACAGTATAATCCACAAGGCAAATGATGTGCTCTATGCAAAATAATTCACAAATGAAAATATTGAGGATATTCATGATGTATGTTCCTTTGTTCATATTAATTTTTAGAAGAAAATGCACTAATTCAGATGTGGCTCAGATAAGAAACACAAATAGGAAAGAGGAATGGCTAATAATTAAAGCATGAAACTCGGAAAAAAAAAAAAAAGAAAAAAAAAACCTAGGAGTTATTGTTGTAATCTAATATGAATACAAAAACAAATACACACTTATTTTTTATTTTTCACTTGGTGTTCGATATTCATATTGGAGTGTGACCGTGTAGGGCTCCATCAGGGAGTAACACTCTACCATATCTAAGATTTAAATCTGAGACCTCTAATTAAGAAAAAAATAATCTCATCCACTGCATCACATTTATTAGTGGTATACACACTTATTTTTTCTGCTAGTAAAATTTTACAAATGATCTTGAGAAAATTCCAAGTAACAAGGACAAGAAATGTTATTATAAGAACTTTGAATGACTAAACGAAACATCATACTAGTAAAAATAGCAGACTTTGCAACTTTTTGAAAAGGACATTGAAGTAGAAAAATAACCAATGGAGTATGAACAAAGTTTTTTCTTTTAATTGGCTTTCAAGGTCAAAGTGAAAATCTCAATTCGTTAGTCGTTACTTGTTAGGTAATGTGGAAATAACGAAATTGCTAATTTTGATTTTTGATTAAGAGAAAAAATTATTTTCGGCGCGTAGCTAAACAAAATCAAACCGCGTGACGTAAAAAGGGCAGTTTAGTCATTTAGGCAACCTCCTTCACCAGAATGAAAACGACAGAAAAGGGCAATTTCGTCAACCTACTTAATTTCAAAAGAAAATGACTTTCTTCAACTGGTATATAAAGGAGATTCTTAAATTGAATTTCAATCGCTTCTTCATTCTGAGTTTCGAGTTCTCAAAAAAAATAAAATGGAGATTTCTCAATGAACTTTCTTTAGCTAATTTCAAACTAATTTAAAAATTAAAATTAAAATTAAAAAATACTTTCACTTCGAAAATGGCGGATTCGGTGCATGGTCCAGCGAGCTTCTCCACTCAAGCCAATGCTTTACTCAGAAAGAATTTGACTTTTCAGGTTTGTTTCTGTGTTTTTGATAAATTGATTTTATCTTCCTTTTGCAATTCAATTTCAAAACATTGTACTCGCTCTGTTTCAATTTGTTTGTCTGGTTGACATGGATTTTAACAAAGCAAGCAATACTTTTGAATCTCGTGATCTTAAATACGTAGAATATATTCAAATGTCCTTTAATATTATGAGCTTAGATATGCCATGAGCAAAATTGAAATTATAGAGTCTTCAAAAAGAAGGAGTTTCTTTTTGAATTGGACTAAAATGGAAAGTAGATCAAACAGATTGAAATAAAGTGAGTATAATTTATGATTGGCATTTATAATTTGTATCTGAAGCAAAAAATATTTGTTTTTGGTTAAATAGAATTTCTATACATTATTTTCAGGTAAAAAGTGATATTTGCACTACTGTATTGTATTCTGAAATGGTATGTTTAACTCTTTATTTATTTACTTTTGTGTTGCAGAAAAGAGAGGTCAAGTCAAATATTCGTCTCATCTTGGTCCCTGTCATACTTTGTGTATTGCTAGTTCTCATTCAAGTTTTGGTCAACAATGAGTTAGATAAACCATCAAACAATTGTGGCTGCAAATGTATTGACCAAAATGGTGATGGCATATGTGAACAAGTATGTGGTATTGAATACTCAGATTTGTCCCAAGTTGGCAGATGTCCGATTCCTAGCCCACCGGAATGGCCTCCCTTGTTACAGATACCGGCACCAGAGTATCGTGCTGTTCGAACTGATTTTACTTCATTTGGGGACTTGCCGGATGATTCTTGCAGAATATCGGGTTCTTGTCCTGCTACTATACTTCTGACTGGAACTAATCAGACTTTTGGAGAAAGTATGAATTGTTTTTCTGTGATCCTAGTATACTTAAAGTGAATTGAGTATTTTCTCTGATAGCATTCATAATGTATGTCTAATATTATGGAACTTAATAGGTATGCGTAGAAATTTGTTCAGCAGTGGATCAACTCTCAATTCCTCTGACATTTTCTATAGCTTAGCCAATAATGTCTTGGTGAGCCTCTCTCTCCGTTTAGCTTATTTTATTTTTATCATTCCCTTGATATTCACTACGCATAGGTTCAAAATTTACTCTTTGTTTGATGATTAATCACCTTCCGATTTTCAGGGTTCTGATTCACCAACTAGGGTTATGAATTTTCTTGAGTCAGCTTTCTTCTCCGACCTGCCAGTCTACAACGTTCAATCGCAGTGTTCTCCCAACTCCACATTTTCTATTCCATTAGATATTGGTACTACAAATATTCAGCAAGGTAGTCAACTTATCTTCTTTACTGCTTTTTGACTTGCCTTAACTTTTTTTATGTTAGATATTGCATGTCTAAATTGAGGAAGAAGGCATAATGCTTAGGTTGAAAAAGTTTACTATTTGGTGTATAACTAACATCGGATTAGTTTAAGCTTTAGCCAGAGAACTTGAGTCTAAATGTTGTGATTCCAGTAGGAAAAGTTTCTATTACGGAAGATATTTTATCTTTGATACTTTATAGTTTAGCCCGAACATGCTTTTCAAACTATTTGATCGAATTCTTAGGGTTTACTTGACGCATTTGTAACCAATGGGAAGATAAGCACATGCGTTGACATTTCGTTAAGATTAAAGATGTTATATATACTAGTAGTTGAGTAGTGTCAAAAAATTTAGCACAAACAAGCTTATGTATTTCCATATTGAGTTTATATAATTTATAGCTTTGTTAATTGTCTGCTGCAGAGATAAGTTGTTTAAAAGGTTTACACTTGTGGCGTAATAGTTCTGATGAGATCAATGATGAGCTTTATAAAGGTTACAGGAAGGGGAATTCAGAGGAAAAGATAAATGAGATAATAGCAGGTTTTTCTGGTCCCCTCTGCATAAATGTCCTTATGTATAACCAAGCTATTCCAGTATCGTCTTAACTTTGTGTGATCTCTTTTTGCAGCATATGATTTCCTTAATTCAGATAGGAATAGTTTCAATGTGATTATTTGGTATAACTCTACCTATAAGAATGACACAGGCAATCAACCTATGGCTTTGACAAGAGTTCCTCGTTCGGTGAATTTGGTAAACTTTTCACTTTCTACTTCCATGTTCTTCTGTATGTAAATTGTTCTTGGCCTTTGTAAATTTTGTATTGCTGATCATAGCACAGTGAAGGAAATTCTTAATAGATATCATGAAAATTAGTTCCATTTACTTGAGTAGGGCATGACAGGGCACGGGGTGGATATTTGGAGTTCTCAGTGCATTTCTGCTTTTCCCTTCTTTATGATGCTCTAATCTCTCAAATAAATTTGTGCATGTTTTGATACATCAGTATGTGTAAATAATTATAATTTAAATATCTACATGCACGCACAGATATACAAATAAGATTTGCTGGTATGCTTTGAGGGTGGAAAGAGACTTGTTTCAATTTAATACTTTATGACTGCCTTGTCTAGATATTGGTACTAGCTGGACAGACCATAATCCTGTCCTTATACTCTTGATTGCTCATTAGACCATACTATAGATTGTCTAGTTTCCTTAGTCTCTTAGTAAGTATAGAGTAGAGTAGTACTTAATAATGACAAGAAGCAGCTGTTTTTGAAAGAGCTGGAAGTGGTAATTCTGATCATATTTTTGCTTCATAATGGAGCTGGATAAAATAAGTTCTTTTGCATTGACAAATGTAATTGTCAGCTCATCATGTTGTTAATTTGTCCAGTTAATTAGCAGGAACATGTTTCAGCATTGACCATTACTAAGAAATATCAAGTTGCCTGTTCCTTATCCCACTAGCAACTCAAAGGTCATCAGATTGATTTGCTTCACATTGCACTTCTTGTTGAATGTAGGGATTGAGTATCTATGTCTGCAATCTCTGTTGATTCTTTATGAAAGGCTAATTGTAGTTATACTAAACCTATTCATGTTATTGATGTGTTAAATTCTTGTTCAATGTTGTGTACAGGCATCAAATGCCTACCTTCAATTTTTGCTTGGACCATCAGCAAAAATGCTGTTCGAGTTTGTCAAAGAAATGCCCAAACCAGAGACAAAACTCAGGCTGGACTTTGCTTCTCTACTGGGACCACTATTCTTTACATGGGTGGTTTCACAACTCTTTCCTGTAAGTTAATATGTCCTGTTTAATCGTAATGGAACTTGTTCAATTGGCCATCTCCATGGCAGACAAATTTGTCTTTTATTAATGCAATTGTTGATGTCAACTTGTCAGCTATCCATTTCCAAGACAACTCTCTTGCACTCATCAAATGCTTGTTTAGTATTTACCTCATTTTATGTGTTGGAGGAATGAGGAGTGAAAGTTAACATCTTTTTTAGTCACACAGTATGAGTTTTAAGTTTTCCTTTTATTTCGCTTTTGCTGAACATGGTTTATTTCTTGGTTCGTGTACGAGAATAAAGACTGATTTGGTTGATAGAAGAGCTAAGAAATATTAGTTCTTTAGGACTTCTAAACTGTTAATTCAGTTATTCCAAGAAATACTTACAAGAAGTCATCATAGTAAACATGCATTTAACTTCTTTTCATAATGTCAGGCTTCTTTAACTCGGCACTTTGTCAATCATAACATTTTTCTGAGCATTACTGCACCTTTTGGCGATCAGTATTTCTGAAATTCCTCCAATGTTTATTTTCTTTACTATCGTACCTTGTTTATCTTATAAATTTGTGACACAGTAATTGCATACACTATCAGCCTTTATACAGATGTTATCTTTTAATTTATCATATGATCCTATATAGTTCTTTATGCTTGTCATATTTATTGCATGATTTATTGTGTGCAGGTTGTTTTGATAGCTCTAGTTTATGAGAAGGAGCAGAAATTAAGAATCATGATGAAAATGCATGGACTTGCGGATGTTCCCTATTGGATGATTTCTTATGCTTATTTTTTGGTCATATCTACTATATACATGTTCTGTTTTGTGGTTTTCGGCTCATTAGTAGGTAAATTTACAGCTACTCAGTTGAGCCTTTCTGTTAACTGGAGTTGCCTGATACAAATTTCATTTTTCCCGTTATCCCTTTTTGCAGGCTTGAAGTTCTTTTTGGTTAATGATTACAGCATCCAGTTCGTGTTTTACTTCATTTACATAAACTTGCAAGTGTCCCTTGCTTTTCTAGTTGCTGCGTTTTTCTCGAATGTTAAGACAGCCACAGGTTTGATATCTGCAATAGAAGTTGCCGTTAATATTGCAAGGATGAATCAATAGTTCATATTAACTTTCAGCATCAAACATGATATGACTAATTCTTCTTACTTGACATTGTAACAGTCATCGGCTATATGATGGTGTTTGCAAACGGACTCTTGGCATCATTCCTTTTCCAGTTCTTTCTCCAGGATAATTCATTTCCCAGTAAGTTCAGGAAATTTAAGGATGTCTCGCTAACTCTTTGATCATCTAGTTAGAACTATAAATCATGATTCTCGTAGTTGCAACACCTTGTCACCTCCAGATTGATGATAATTTATTGAAGCAATACATTTGTACTGACCTGCAGTTCATTAGGGACCTTTTGAGGGGATTGAATCATTCAGCTTCTATAGTGAAAGTTAATGGCATGTCTGTTTATTTTATCTGCTTACCTAGAGCTCGTTGGAACTACTAAGTATGTTAAATGGGAGGAGAATGTTGTCAGGGGATATTTAAGAAGGTAGGGCGAAAGGCAGTAAAGGGTACAGAGAGAAGAGGAATTCATATTCATGAATCCTTCAAAAGTCAAAAGAAGGAAAGTTAAGTGGTTAGAGTGCTGCAGCCCCTCATCATTCTCTACCACTGCATCCCGACTAAAAAGTTCATTCTTTCTCCTGACTGTATTCAATATAAGTGGCTTCACGTTATAAAAATTTAAGGAATGGGATGAGAAAGTACTAATTCAAGTTTGATAGGATTCTACTCCAGTACTCCAAATTAAATATATACAACAATTGTCTTTTTACATTTTTCTGTTGGATTTGCTGCTGCAATGTTGGTTTATTAATTTGCTGTCTTTAGTTTGTAGTTTTACCATACCCTGGGGGGGGGGGGGCATTATATATATGTAGAAGGAAATGAAGGGATGGAAGAAAGGTGAGCAACCGTTCCCTAAAGTCTCCAGGCTTTGAATGAAAATAGGGAACAAATTACTGTGTTCCTTCTAATGTTCCTTTCCGTTACCAAGCAGCATGGGAGCTATATACTTTCATTAGGCGAAGATAACAACTTCTTCTCCTTTACTTCTCTTCTGTGCCAAAAATAATGTTAAAAATTGCGATAGTGGTCAGATAGTTTTGCCTCTATTAATCCTGATATTTTGTTTGGCTTTGTTTTTCACATTTGTATAATCTTCTGGTAAATGCTATCATGACTTTGTAGGAGGCTGGATTATAGTTATGGAACTTTATCCTGGATTTTCTCTTTTTCGTGGATTATACGAGTTTTCCTACTATTCTTTCATTGGTAATTATATGGGAACAGATGGTATGAGATGGAAAGATTTGAGTGATGGAAAAAATGGGATGAAGGAGGTCCTAATAATTATGATAGTGCAGTGGTTGGTGTTTCTCGTTCTTGCTTATTACATTGATCAGATTACATCATCAGGGAAAGATCCCCTTTTTTTCTTGAGGAACTTCCGGAAGAAGCCTTCACATCCTATCAGGAAACTTAGTTTATCAAAGGAGGAGACTAAAGTTTTTGTACAAATGGAGAAACCTGATGTTGCTCAGGAGGTAAACATTTAACGTTTCTCGTGAAAAACATTTTTCTCTTGTCATTTATTCCTATCTACAAAACTAACCATATTGAACCTCCTTTCAACAGAGGGAGAGAGTTGAGCAGTTGCTCGAATCAAATACAGGTCATGCCATCATTTGTGACAATTTGAAAAAGGTTTATCCAGGGAAAGATGGAAACCCTGAGAAATTTGCAGTGAGAGGATTGTCACTTGCTTTGCCTCAAGGGGAATGTTTTGGTATGCTAGGTCCCAATGGTGCTGGCAAAACTACTTTTATTAGCATGGTCAGTCCTGTTGTCTGTTTCGTGTTAGATGTATCTTTGTAAATCTTAAGTTTTAGTCACTATGTGACCTTTATAACTTCAAAACACATTCTTAGGGCCCTTCTTCTTGTAGTCGGATGTAATGTATACTGATTCTTCTTTCATTTACTTAGATTGCAACATCTGAAAACACTACACCCCTTAAGTGATTTTTTTTTGTTAACAGATGATTGGGCTCATAAAACCAAGCTCTGGTACTGCATATGCTCAGGGTATGGATATTCGAACAGACATGGATATGATATACACCAACATGGGTGTATGTCCGCAGCATGAGTAAGAATCTACTTTCTATTAAGTCAAGTTTATATGTGACCCCTTCTCCTTCCTGCAAATATCAGTGTCATGATACTAATTGGCTTTTTTTTTCATGTGGAATTTATTTCAGCTTACTTTGGGAAAAATTAACAGGAAGGGAACACCTACTTTTCTATGGAAGGCTTAAAAATCTTAAAGGAGCAGTCTTGACACAAGTAAGTTAATGGTTCATGTATTAACTTTTTCGGGCTTATGAGGAGCACTTGCAAAATTGAAGTTATTCCTGTTAGAGCAGAAATGTTGATTTAGCTATGTTACCACCAATTAGCATAACGTGTCCCATTGCCAGGATATTGTTACTGATATCTATATCAATAGCACAAGCAATTGGTTGAGTCCTTCCACCTCTCCTCCCTCTCTCCTGCCTAACCCACCAAACAACTCCCCAAGGTCCTTAAAGTACATGAGATGTTCAAGTTTCGGGATTGGAATAAGGGAAATTAGTTGTCGAGGCAATTTGTAAGACAAAATGTTGATGAAATTGACTCCTCATCCAAAACAGATGCTTTTTATGTATTTGGGCTACTTATACCTTTCTGTCTACAGGCAGTTGAAGAATCTCTTAAGAGTGTCAACTTGTTTCATGGAGGCGTTGCTGACAAGCAAGCTGAGAAATACAGTGGAGGAATGAAAAGGAGACTAAGTGTTGCTATCTCACTGATTGGAGATCCCAAGGTATGTTAGTGCTACCATCCATCCTCATAGAAAGACAATCAGAGATGTGTATTGATATTCTTTTGTGGTTTATGTATTTTTCCAGGTTGTCTACATGGATGAGCCCAGTACTGGACTGGATCCAGCTTCACGAAATAACTTGTGGAATGTGGTCAAACGTGCAAAGAAAGATAGAGCAATTATTCTCACAAGTAATTTAACATTACTTCTCTTACTTCCTTGTTGCCCCTTTTGACCTGAATAAACTTCATGTAGGTTTCTCCAATTACTCATGTTCTTTAAACAACAGTATAAAGTAATCTTAAAAGTACTGATAACGGGATATTATGCATTGTACACTAGTTTCTTGTCATTCCACATTAATTCAGATGTCCTACCCAACATATCTTGGACTTTGCACACCTGAATTCTTTCCTTGTTCCTTCCTAACCCCTGGTTAATGAGACCATTAATATGACAACTCATAAGGATAACAATTTCAGCTCATTCAATGGAAGAAGCGGAGCATCTATGCGATCGACTAGGAATATTCGTGGATGGCAACTTGCAGTGTGTAGGAAATGCCAAAGAGGTAATTTTGAGCCTTCAAGAAAAATTTGAAATCCTGTACATTTTCTGTGCTTCCTCGTCTGATAGGAATAGTAATGTGTTCATAAGTAAGAATGAAGGGAAGTGGAGACTTGTTTTGAAATATAATGCTGCAAGTGTTGAGTCAGTTTATATATTTTTCGACGTCTCCATCTGATACCATTAATTTTCCAACTGTTCTGACCATGTACTCCCCTGCTTGATGACAGTTGAAGGGAAGATACGGAGGGTCATATGTGTTTACGATGACAACATCATCAGATAAGGAGGAGGAAGTGGAGCACATGGTCCGACGTCTATCTCCAAATGCCAACAGGATATACCATTTATCGGGGACACAGAAGTTTGAGTTGCCAAAGCAAGAGGTTAGAATTGCAGATGTATTTGAAGCTGTTGAGAAAGCAAAGAGTAGATTCACAGTTTATGCTTGGGGTCTGGCTGATACAACTTTGGAGGACGTGTTTATCAAGGTTGCTCGCACTGCTCAGGCTTTCAATGTCCTCTCTTGACATGCATATAAGCTCCAATATCTACATTTTATAGCGGCTCAAGTTTCTCATTTTGTGAAGATTTTGTCTGTTTCCCTCTATCATACATTTGTGTTACTACATTCATTTCATGTAGATATATATGTTTTTGGTACATTGGAGGCTAATGTAAATATCATTTTTCATAAATGATAATATATACAGTTTTCTTCCCAACATTTGTTTCATACTGAAGTGTTGATGACACAATTGTTTCATGCCTACAAACTTTGTCTTTCATTTAAATGACTACTTGTATGGATACATTACTTGTGTACTCTGCAGAGTAGTTTTGGTGAGAGTTCGAAAATCAGCCTCAAATGGGTTAATTTTTCTGGAATATTGTTTATGAATCTTGTCAAATAACAGCCTAGAGAAAATGGCAATTTTATTTGTTTCTGTAAATGTTCCTAAATTTAATGTAATCATGACTAATTTAGATATATTTCATCAAATTGTGAATAATTAATATCACTGGTGAAATTCAAACACACTATACTTCAATACTATTCAATTTAGATATGGACAATTGGGGGACCAAGCTAGCCCATTTTGAAAAGTTGTTTCTACAAAAATAGCTCAGTTTCTTCTACTTTTTAAAAAAATTGGTCTTCTTTCATTTTGGGTTTGGAGTACACTATGAGTTGTAGTGAAAGGTACAAGAGAGGAGGGACCCCTAACTCAACTAGAACTAGCGGCTATAATGTTGCACGAAAAGTTGAAAATTATCCTTTTTTCCGTTTCCAAGGAAAAACGGTGAAGTGATGACAAAATGACGAGTCAAAGGTGGAAATTCGGATATCCAAGACTATCAATGTCGAGAGCAAGTTCAAACTGTTAAATGGCAACTCTAATATCACATTTATTTTTGTTCTTCAATATCCTCTTCTTCTTTTCTTTTTTTTTTCATTTCCTTTAAGTTAGTTTCTAACGTTCTTTTAATCCTCATGGTTTAATAGTTATATTACTGGTGTATAATCTTAAATCTTAGGATTTGATTTAAGAAATAAGTAGTTAATGTTATAAGTAAAATATGAAACAATTTTTTTTAATATAATGAAAAGTGAAAATGAACCGTGGGATTAAATTGTAAGCAATATATGTTATTGATTTATTGGTAGTTCACAAGTTTCCTATGTGAAGCCAGAATATTTAATTAGAACGGTTGAAGTAACACAAGATACTTGTGTTGTGTAATCTGAAAGAATTAGTGCTAATTATGGGAAATAAATAAGGAAATTGACTTTCTTTTTTGGCTAAAAAAATAAAGACTTGGGATATTATGGGTTAAATATAACTAATTAATAATTTGTACACTAACATGAGTTGTGGTGTAGTGGTGTTACTACTTTCATCTTTAACTAAAGGTCTCAGAGTCGAGCCATGGGTATAAAAAAAATCGATGTTGGGAGCGCCCGTCACCTAAATACACCGGATGGAACAAAATAATAATAATTTATACTTTGTGCATTACAAGTTATAGGTGTAATGTCAATTTGATGCTTATTTATTTTTTATAATCAAAGTATTCAAATGATTTTATATCTCAATTATTTTATTATATCTAGTCTTAATTGACAAGCTATTTCTTCTATGTGAACATCCATCTTAAAACTGTGAATGCTATTTAATTTTTATATACCCAATTTCCTATCATCTGAACAAACGACAATTTCAGTTTGACAAATGCTCCTATATGAGATATCAGATAAGGTGAGAAAATATTTTTAATATGAAAGAAAATTTGAAGGATGGAATAGTAAATCTATCACATCTTGAAAGATTAAGTACAAGGCTTGATTTTAGTTATTTGGAATAATAAATCTATCACATCCAAATAATGAAATTGCTTAATGAAAAGAAAAATTATGTGATAACTAATTACTACAACTGTCAGCTTTTAAAAGAAGTTAGAACTCGTGCTTTGGAATTAATTGACAAGAACCGTTTACTTTACATATTTTTAGATTCGATTTCTCTTGGTTTCTCTTTTCTACATTTTTTTTTCCTATTTATATGTGTGATACCTATATTACTTAAATATCAAAGGTTTATTAAATTAATTTTCTTAAATAAAAGAGTATGCTTATTAATCATGATTAAAATAAGAGAACTTATTTGTGTGATACCTATATCACCTAAATATCAAAGGTTTAAATAAATTAACTTTATTAATTAAAAGAGTATATTACTAATCATGATTAAAATAAGAGATATGGCTATTTAAATTTCCTGATTTTAATAAGAAAATATCGATCTCCTAAAATTTTGGAAGAAAGGAATGAAATTGACTTTAATTAAGAGTATGTTTGGCATTGGTGTTGAGAATATATCTCTTATTAATTAATTAACATGTCCCATATATTTGGATAAGTTTCATTTAATAATTTTTTTGAATATGAATGTTTTAATTTAATTAAAAAAAATTATTTTTTGTAATAGATGTTTGAACTAGTTTCTGTCTATAAAATAATATTAATATTAAAAGTACATTAATACTTGTCCTTTATCCGTTTTATCGTAATTTGACTCTCATAAGCACTTTTTAAAAAAGATTAGTCAAACACAATTTGCTTTTAAAAAACACTTATCAAATGAATTAACCAAACACAAATTATTATTTTTCAAAACACTTTTCTGAAAAGTTTTTTTAAAAAAATTACTTCTGAAAATAAGTTATTTTTAGCTGTAATGCCAAACAGACTCTAAATAGCATTAAACTTTTGATATGAAATGAGTTTTTCCATAGTTTTATAACACTGTATCACAATCAAGATCCCTAAATATTTTTGTTCTAAAAAAGATTCTATCCATTTTTTGAAAAAGTTAATCTAACAAGAAAACCAGTTTATATTTCTTTGATATTTTACGGAGAAGTAATCTTTGATACTTTTTATTTAATATCTAAATTCTACTATATGATTTAAATTGTTTTTTTTGTTGTAAAACAATTTATTTAAATGTTGATTTTGAATTGGCAGAAATTTTAGTCTACGAAGAAGCAACTTTTTTGTGTGTGAATGAAAAAATAAGTTCAGTATAAATAACAAAAATGATTAAGATGGCTTTATTTTTATCTAAAATTGGATAAACTTAAATGATAATATATCTCCTTCTTAACCATAATTAAGACACTAGATTACTTAAAAATCTACGTCATTAATATTTAAATGGGATAAGGGTCTGAAAAATATCCCAACTTTTGTCGGATTTGCTGTTGCGATACTAAACTTTCATGAGGACCTATTAACTCCCTAGACTATTTAATACCGTATTTTAAACATATATATTTGCTCACGTGGATATAAAAAATAATGCAAAATTATAAATAGTAATGTGTTCACGTGGGCACATATATACCTTTAAAATACACTATTAAATAGTTTAGGGGGTAAAAAATACGGTATTAAATAGTCTAGGAAGTAATATGTCCTTATAAAAGTTTAGTATCGCAACAACAAATTCGACCAAAGTTGAGATATTTTTCAGACCCTTATCCCTATTTAAATAAAATAAGTGTCATACGTATAAACAAAAAAAATGGTAAAAATAGAGATAAAAGAAAATGAAGCGGAGCGGGATCCCATATTTTCGGCTACTTTTAGCTAACAAATTACATTTATTAATGGAGAATGTGGCATCACGATTTGCTCTAAAATTCTAATACCTCTTTACATTCTCAGTTTTGAATATTTGTCCTTATCACACTATTCCAAATCTTTCCTTATCAGCATCTCCATCTCAATTTACCAAAAAAATTGTTTTTTTTTTATTATCTACTATTTTGTCATTTTAAGTTTTTAACAAAATCCAAAATTTCACTTATCTATATAAAAAAAAAACCCACGTTAAAGTAAAGTCATCAACAATTTATCCCACTTTCAATAATGGCCAAAAACTCTTTTTTCTACTTTTTTGCTTTTTTCACTCTTTTTCTTTGTAAAAATTCATGTAGAGCAACTGAAGAAGTTAAAGTTTATGAGTTGAAGAAGGGTGATTTTTCTGTAAAGATCACAAATTATGGTGCTACAGTTCTTTCTGTTATACTTCCTGATAAAAATGGTAATGGCAGAAAATTATTAATTTCTTACATTTTTATGCACTTAATTTCATATCTTCTACTCCATTAACACTCACACTGTTACTCCTTTTAAGGAAAATTGGATGATGTTGTTCTTGGCTACGACTCCATTGATGACTATAAGGTTAGTTTCTCTGTGATTTGCGGATCGAAGATTTGAAGTTTATGAGTTATTACGAGACGTTGAGTTAATATACAATGGCTTCACAATCAAATATTTAGTGAACTTTTTAGTAAATATTTAGGATTTGAATTGTGAACCCTATATTTTACTTTCTGGATCTGCTATTACCCTTTTTGTAAATTAACTTAAATAGCTGTTCCCAAAAAAGGCAGATATATATATGTATAATACATGTGTTATTTGCTAGTGTTTGGTCATATATATGTATAATACATGTGTTATTTGCTAGTGTTTGGTCATAGTTTTTGAAAATTCGATGTTCAAATATTTTCGAGTTGTGTTTTTTGGGCATTCACTCACAAAACTTTAAATATTTCCGTGTTGTGTTTTTGTGTGTTTGATTCTTAAATGAAGTTATTAAGTATTTGTAGAACGACACAACATATTTTGGTGGCCTAATTGGAAGAGTCGCTAATCGAATTGGAGGAGCAAAATTTGAGTTGAATGGTGTGGAATATAAATTACCAGCTAATGATCATGGAAACACACTCCATGGTATTTATAATTATTCATCCTTTTTGTTGTTAGTTAAATCTTTCCATTTTAATCATTTTTAACACTTGATTAACATGTCGAAAATCATGTTAAATCAGGGGGTAGCAAAGGATTCTCTAGTGTAATATGGACTGTGGAAGATTTTGAAGAAGATAGTCATCTTACTCTTACCTACAATAGCTTTGATGGTGAACAAGGTACACATCATGCAATTTTTGCAGGAGATGAACCAAAATGACAATTATTTTACTTTGTTGTTGTTACTTTTTCGTTTTCCTGTATGCTTTGTGATGTTTCCTCTAGTACTTGTTATATCTCTTTTCTTCGGTAGGTTCTTTGATATGTGTGTTACCTAAGTTGGAAGTCTTTCGTAACCAGTCTCTTTACCTGTGTGAGGTAGGGGTAACGTTTGTATACACTCGACCCCATCTTACGAGACTACATTGTGTATGTTGTTGTTGTAGTGGTAGTAGATTGATCCTGGCGTGTAATAGGCCAGATGAGAAGAAACTAAATCAATAGATTGTACGGTAGATAAAGGATCAAATGATGAGGGGCAGATCTACCCAACATTGAACGATAACGGATGCCCTGGAAACTGCTTATGTTTTTCTTTTGCCATTTAAAAGTTCAAAAGATTCTCATTGTTATAGTAAAAGTTCCTTTTTACTACTATTTATTTTCTAGCTTGACAAATTTTGACTATCAAATGTTGTGAAACAGGATTTCCAGGTAACCTTTCTGTCGAGGTGACATACATGTTCATTGAGACAAACAAATTAGCCATAATCATGCAAGCAAAGCCACACAACAAAGCCACACCAGTGAATTTAGCTTCTCATAGTTACTGGAATCTTGGTGGACACAACAGTGGTGACATTTTGTCCCAAACTATTCAGATTTTCGGGTCCAAGATTACTCCTGTTAATGATAAGCTCATCCCCAACGGAGAAATTACACCGGTTAAGGGAACAGGCTTCGATTTCCTCCAGCCACGGACAATAGGGAGCAAGCTAAGTGAAATTCCGGGTGGATATGATATCAACTATGTGTTGGATAATACCGAGGGCAAGCATTTACAGAGGGTTGCTATTGTCCAAGAAAGCAAATCAGGTAGAAAGATGGAATTGTGGACTAATAAACCTGGTGTGCAGTTTTATACAAGTAATATGTTGGATAATGCTAAGGGAAAAGGTGGATTTGTTTACTCAAAGTATGCTGCACTTTGTTTGGAGACACAGGGCTTCCCAGATTCTGTTAATCATCCCAATTTTCCTTCCCAAATTGTGAATCCAGGGGAAACTTATAAGCACATTATGGTTTATAGGTTCACTGCCTCATAAAAACTTTAAGATATTTTCATAACAATAAAAGGTCGCTCTTAGTTATCACTTTGATTTTATATTTCACTGGTTATTTATGTTCTTAAATTAAATGTATTAGTTATCACTTTGATTTTATATTTCACTGGTTATTTATGTTCTTAAATTAAATGTACTTTATTCCTACCTTTGACGGAATGTTGCTGATGTTAATGATACACCATTCTGAATCCTTTTAAGCAAATTTAACATAAATTTCGTTCATAAAATTGAGATTCATACTCAACATATGCAGAGAACGGAGCCTCTTCAAGGCATAATATTGCAGCTACTTATTTTAACACAACCACCAAGGGATGTGGTAAAATTATAATAAATCCCTTCACTTCTAACGAGAAATTTAGAGTCCGGGGTCAAAATATAGAGAACCTTTCAGTAAGGAATGCTTTATGCCCCTTTAGTGAACTTCCCCACCTGAATTCGAATACAAGATAGACAAATTTATTCATGCTTACATCAGAAGAGATTTTAACACACATATTTTCTACTTGGCTATTGTTGCAAAAGCCACAATCAGTCTATCAACCCACAATAGATAACTTTAAAGAACAGGGAATTTTAGGAGCACAATAATCAGTGAAGACTTTGTCCAAGTTTTTTTTTTCCTTACAGAAGATTCATTCCAATCAACCAACTGAAGTTTCAATGCATACTTACTAAAGTAACTGAACATAAACCTCAATTATCAGAAGCAATAGGAAAATAAAGAACAAAAGTTAGCAGAAAAAGCCTTAGAAACAAGCAAAACAAAGGAATACAATGTCTTATCGACTCTTGGGATTCCAGTAAAATCAGCTGAATTACAAGTTCTTCTATTCAATTAGCACTCTGTGTTGTTGTCTTCTTGAAATCAATCTTGTCAACTTTGACTTCTCCATCAATGAGTTCATAAACATAGACCACAACACGCAGGGCATCAATGTCCATGAGAACAAAGCTAGGGTTGACATCATATGTGATGCTACTGTAGGCACCAGTAGCAGATCCTGGATTTATAACAACCCCTGCTTCATGTTTGTAAGCTGTGAACTGATGGGTGTGTCCAGTCACAAGTATGTCTACATCCAATTGCCTTTGAAGCATAGCTAATGAGTCCAAGTCACCCCATGGAATAACCTGGAGGACAAAAAAACAAATGGAAGATACCATTACTACTAGAAAGGACGACATGCTTGTGAAGTAAGCATATTTCTCAAATAGTTCTTAAATAAATACTTAAGTTTAGAGGAGTAAAAAATTTCAAGTGGAAGACTATTTCTGAAAAATTGTATGCAAAAAGATTAAAGACAAACAATAGTAGGAGATATAGTGGGTCAAAAAGTGGGGGAAGTCGAGTGACAGAGACCACAATAGAGTACAAATTTTGCCCTAATATTCTTGTAAGTTAGAAGCAGAAATATTGGAATTGGACAGACATGGCACTACACCTCGAGGAAAACCAACAATAAATACAGCAGGGCTTCTTCAGCAGTATAGATAAATGCATTCAGATCTAGCAAATATGCAACAAAACTTCAATCTCGTGCTTAGCAAGAATGTTATTGCAAGTAAATTAAGTCTCTTTACAATAACATACCAACAATAGTTCCTTTTTTTATGACAACCAACAATAGTTCCTTAGCAAGATGAATAGGTAAATTTGGTGTGAGCACTGATATAGGACAAGGCAAACATAGAACCTGCAGCCAAGAGAGGCATAAACATGCATAGAGATAGGGCAGTGTGCATGTTAATACATATGTATCTGCTACATACCATACAACTAAGTGAAGAGTACTTAGATGTTAATTTTCGCCCTGACAAGAATTCAGATAACCTGAATAACCCAAATTACCTCAGCAGCTTAAAGCAGGACAGCAAGAGTAACAAAAAGATTAGTGAATCAGACCTGGTGGCCATGGCATAATCCAAGCTTAAATTGACCAATCGTTAGAGTCTTAGTCTCAGGGTAACGTGTATCCTCGTCATACTCACCTCTAGTAATATGCAAGTCAGGACAAAGAGTCTTTAAGTAATCATGAACCTCCTGCAAATGTAATTTGGATGAGGTAGTCAATACATTTTCATAACGAATTTACATCTTACATGAAAGCTAAAAGACCTAGAATATGAATGTCCACACCCAATGAATTATGTAATGGGAGTAAAAGACAAATCGAATTTGTTAAGGCAAAAGATATCACACAAACTATAGGAATGGTTATTCCTAGAAGTTTCTCAATACAACTTAGAAGCACAATGTGTAATCAGAGCACATTGTGGAAGTAGCCTACAGACAAAACAGTACTGATGGAGTAAATGCACTTGAAATTCCTAACTATACCAAGGAGCAAGGTCTTCATTCTACAATTAACATGGTTTACTGAAAAGATGTCTGTCAAATGGCTAAATTACTCCAAATATAAGCATTAGATGACTATTCAGGCTTTCTACTTTAGATTACAAGAAAGTAGAAACAATCATAAACTGATCTCATAACACAGAACTGACAATTTGCATCTCCAATTTTCTCTCCAGATGCACAGGATAGAACACTGTTGTCAAAGGCGTGGCTTCAAGCATGCTTAGACAATGAAGTCAGGCACGCTGCAGACAGTGCGCTTCACCTCATTTAGACAGCACTTCAGTGGAGACACCAAGGCTTCAAGGCATGGATCTTAGGAAGAACTAGCCCAGCAACTGTCTTTTAAAATGTTCGAAAAACGTACTTTGAATAAATAAACGAGGAATAATCCATGAGCTTTGTCTTAAAAAAGGCAACAGTCAAAAACAGATATGGCAAACTTGATGTCAACTCTTGAGCAAATAAAAGATGAAAATGCTAGTGATTAGGAATAGGAAAGAAGAAATTTGTAGAATAAGAAAAGTGACCAGATCACAATTAGAATTTTAAAGTTGCATCTTTGCAACTAATTCTGAAATTTAAGATGGTCTTTTAAATGTGATTTTCATATAATTCACTTAATTGCAGTTATTTCAATTCCTCTACCTAAAGTATATATCATATGTAATTTTTCTTTTAAGTAGTTTTCTTCATCAAAACGCTACCTTGGTTGCACTAAGCCCTCAAAAATCCAATGTGCCCTGGCACTATTATGTGCTTTTCATTAAAGCCTTTGACAGCATCGGGACAGATAATGTCACTTCTATTATTCAATTACAGCTTCTAATAGGAGAATATCTTGGACAAAAGCACAAACCACGTAAAATAGTTTTGCCCTCATGTATAAGCAACTACCAAGTTTAACCTTAAAACTTGAGGTTATGTAGAAGAGAGGGCAAAGAGAACTAGAAGTCTAGAACTATCAAAAATGACTTGCAGAACAGTTCTTTTGTATTTCTTGATTTTGAAATTTGAATAGCCTAATCAAAAAGGAATTATAAGGTTTGGGAGAGAATAAAATAATGCTAGTTTTAAAATTAATAAGCAACAACTGGGAAGTATAGGCACGAAATAACTAATGTCAAACTATTGGAAATAGAATTTATGAAGGAGAAAAACCCAGTCAAACCAAGTATAATGTAAAAGAATTACTTCTAGAGGTTATTCAGTTTAAAAATTCCAGTTATATTTATATCCAACCGTGACATGGGAAAAGTGAGTTTAAACAACTACCTACAAATAACACCTCACGTAAAAAGATTTTACATACAAGCAATAGGATGCATCAGCAGGTAACTTATAAAAGCAAATAACCAAATAATAAACATGAATAGGTAATAAGACATGACATCTTTCCACTTATGTTATAGTTGGTGGCATATAAGTGAGAAATTTCCTATCCAGCAATTAATTCTTCAAATTTGTTGATAGTTACCACCATGAATTCTTTCATTTCCTCAGGAAAAGAAACCTGAACTCATTGCCTTGGGCGAAATATAAAGAACATTATATGTTCTTCTCTGCTCGCTTGAATATCTAAAGACATTCACAACACCCTTATATGCTTTCTTCCGAGAGAGTTACTCAAGACACATCCATCTCCGGCTGAAATAACCTATCTAACATACCCTTTCATAGCTTCCAAATTTCTGTTATCCGGGAGAAAGTGGGAGTGGCCTCTGTGGTGGACAAGCTGAGAGAAGCGAGACTGAGATGGTTTGGACATGTGAGGAGACGGTCCGCAGACGCACCAGTGAGGAGGTGTGAGGGGCTGGTAGTAGAGGGTACGCGGAGGGGTAGAGGTAGGCATAAGAAGTATTGGGGAGAGGTGATTAGACAGGACTTGGCTCAGCTCCGCATTACCGAAGACATGACTCTAGATAGGAAAGCGTGGAGGTCACGTATTAAGGTTGTAGGTTAGTAGGGCTAGAGTGTTGTCCTCCCTTGCGAGAGTTTGGGTTGTTAGCGTTTGTAGTAGTCCTTGCCTTACACTTGCAGTTCTTGTTTG
>JAJOOE010015657.1:0-32532 GCA_036250405.1 Solanum raphanifolium
CCCGCCCCCCCCCCCCCCCCTCCCAATTAACAAATGAACTTTGTCCATTTCTTGTGAAGCACTTGTATTATTCTTTTTGTCAGTTGTCACACGTAATTATGAAGGGAAAATGTCATTAGTGGTCCCTGAACACTATTATAGTAGGTCTAAAATAGTCTTTTAACTATACATTTACCGAATTTTGTCATTTAACTATCCCAAATGTTATCAAGTTTGGTCTCTTAACTATACACTTATTGATTTTAGTTTTTTGTTTTTAAGTATTCAAAAGTTTATCAGATTTGGTCTTTGTCTTTTTTTTTTATACAAATAGCTTATGTTTATATTAAGAAACTCATGTCTTCGTAAAATTAATTTTAACACATTTTTTCAATTGTTTCTCTCTCCCCGCTACTTTTTTCTTCAAATTACTCTTA
This sequence comes from Solanum raphanifolium, assembly GCA_036250405.1. NCBI lineage: Eukaryota > Viridiplantae > Streptophyta > Magnoliopsida > Solanales > Solanaceae > Solanum > Solanum raphanifolium. The sequence goes on from JAJOOE010015657.1 coordinate 417, forward strand.
TGAAAAGAGCTTAACCTCAAGAATTCAAAAAAAAATGTTCCCTTCGTTAACGGTGCATAATCAACGAGAAATTTTAATTTTTTTTTCATATAAATAAATAAAAGATTTGATCTTATTATTCAAATTTCTCTACGTAAAATCAAATGAACAAAACAATAAAATCGATCTATTTCAAAATAAAATAAATCTTAAAAAGGGTTGTAAAAATTTCTACTTCTAAAAAATTAAAAAAATTTCATTCAATAAAATAGTTGGAGTACAAATTTTGGAATCAAAATATATGAGTAAAGAACTTTTAATTTTACTCTAATAGCAAGAAATTCATTTTTATTATATATAAATAAATCTCTCTCTACACCAAAGGGGTGATACAATTTTTCATTTTATAATAAATTTTAACATTTTCAAGTCATTAGCAGCATTGATATATTTCATTTCATCTTCCATCGAATAAAAATCAGGACTTCTATCTTTTTTTTCCCGTGAATTTTATTTTAAATCGTTGAGGTAATGTTTTTTTTCTTAAGAGCAATTTGAAGGAAAAGTAGCGAGGAGAGAGAAACAACTGAAAAATAGGTTAAAGATTTAATTTCAAAGAGACACGAGTTCTATTAATATAAACCTAAACTATTTGTAAATAAAATAGTCAAAGACCAAATCTGATAAATTTTTGAATACTTAAAGGACTAAAACTAGCAAGTGTACAGTTATGGGACTAAAAATGGTAAGTATATAATTAAGGGTCTAAACTTGATAGCATTTTTAATAGTTAAATGACTAAATCTAATAAACGTATAGTTAGGGGACTATTTTAGACATGCTTCAATAGTTCATAGACCATTTATGACATTTTCTCTAATTATAAACAATTGTAGCCAAATAAAATTTTGTATTTAGCTACGGATTTTTTTTGTAGCAAATAGTTGAATTATTCAACTACAAATTTTAAGTTGTCGTTATTTAACATCTTACATATTTTGTGACAATATTCAGTTGCCACTAAATCGCAGGTTGATTAGAGACAATAAAATGATTCTCACCAATTGTTTATATTATTAATGACGAATATAAATGTCTTAATTAAATCTAAATTTTTATAGCTAAAACATATAATATTTGACTACAAACTCTAATTTGTCGCTATTGTAACAACTTATTTTTTTAGACGAAATTATTTTGTGTACAAAAAGTGATTAATTTTAAGACAAAAAATAATTTGTCACAAATCAGATACATCATTAGTGACGAAATAATATGTCACTGGTAACTTTAAATTCATAACTAACAATACTCAATAAATGACGCCAATTCATTTTTTGGTGAGAAATTTTAGTGGACAAAACTTTGCTACGAACATTTATGTTTCGTCATTAAAAGTATCTGTCTCATATATTTAAGCACGAAAAGTAATTTTTGTCACTAAAAGTGAACAATTAGTGACAAATTTCAGGTCATAGCTAATAATTTCGTAGCTATATATCATATTTGTTGTAGTGAAAGCTTCTTTAGCAAAGGTAGAGAAGGATGTCTCAATTGACAGTGTGCTTCAAATGGAGACAGAACACTAGAGCAGGCAACAAACTGAGGCCCCATTCATCCAAAATATAGAGATTGTCAGATACATGTCTTTTGCTAATAACCTGATTCGCCTGAAGATCACGAAACAAACAATGATTCAGAAAGAATGAAATATAACAATTAAGTTCTCTGGTAACTTTGCTAATAGAAATCGAAATGAAGGCCAACTTTGGTAGACTTAATACTAATGACAAGGTAATAGTGGAGGTTGGTTTAACAGTCCCATATCCAACAATGGTACAAGTTGATCCATCAGCTACAGTAACTGGGTAGGCAGCTTTGTGTGACTGAAAACTAGTAAGAATGTTAAGATTATCGGTCATGTGATTTGAATCACCTGAATCAATCACCCATTGATTTGAAGAGGTGATTAGACATGTTTTTATCTCATTCAGTAAAGGAATTAACTAAAGTGGATTCTTTCAGTAATTTCTGATATCGAGAGAATTCAACAAACTCCTTTGCGAAAATCAAAATCAATTTATCAGACCTTTGAGTTCCTTGATTATAGTCAGTCATATTCCCAACAAAACGCTTATGGTACCAAAATTAATTGGTGGAGAAATCAACAAGTCCCAAGCAGCTATAATCCCAAAAAAAAGACAATACAATCACCAAAATAAAATGACTAATCATATCTGACAGCTCCAAGACCAATCTAGTCGAAAAATCAGAAACGAAGGGGATGTTGATTGGAAAAGACAATAATGTCTAAGAAGCCAACAGATTTTCTGGACAGAAACCCAAAAAATAGAAGGATGGACAGGTCGTCTTCTTTGATATTGCGTTTGAAAGTTTCGAGTTCCGACAAAATAACCTTATCGAAACAGCTCCAGAATTACTCAAACTTCAGATTTGAGTTCACAAATAGATCTCCAACAAAAATTCTTAGCACACTTCTTGAATTTCTAAAATTTTGAAGCACTAGCTTCACTCGAGAAAGGCAGACAATCGAGCTTCAGATTTCAGAGTTTCAATCCGAACCCAAATGCCACAAATGGATTCAGTAGACTTAGACAATCAATTTCTCTACCACAGAAATGGTGTCCAGATTCAAAGGTGAAATATAGGGCTCTCAACTACTTCCCCGAAGCCATAGTAGCTTTCGGCGAAGTCACAGTGACTTCCAGCAAAGCCAAAATCCTAGCTAGACAGTTGCTCTGATACCATGTAACATATATTATATGGAGAATGATTTGAATCTTTCTATTCATCAAGACAAGATACTTATACAAATACATATGCTTCTATGAAAGCAAACTAATCAAAGTAAATCAAGGAAATCAACTAAGAATCTGCTACTATAATTAAGTTAGATATATATGGAAGATATAATATTTACTCCTATTCTATAACAATTTACATGTAAGGTTATATGGGATGATTCTCTAATTTCTCATATGTGTAAAAGTCAAATCTTTAGTGCAATAATGATTTTGGATATGAATTAAGGTCTCTAGAATTCCCTAGCACAAAGTTGAGTTGAAAAGCTTCCCCACCGATTAAGTTTTGACATAAGATTCTACTTTGTAACGATCCAAAAATGGACATGATGTCACTTGTATATTCCCACAAAGACTAGTTAGTCTCAACCCAATGAAAATAAAAAATGTGGAAAATAATAAAGCAAGAACAAAATAAGGCGTAAAACTTATTATTGCATGACCCAAAGTATACCCTAGGCATAACATGACGTATAGAACCCCGAGAGGCCTATACAAGTCACTTAGAATACATCATACAAGAAAATAGAATAAAGGACTTTAAAAGATAGCATTTGAGACATCAAAAGAGATTGACAAAGCAGAAGTCTAAATAGTCACAAACCCATCTAATACATCATAAGAAAAGTGATTGGGAAGTAACCTATGCATCACATACAAAGTCGGAAACAAAAATGACATAAAGCAATAAAAGAGTCTTGGTCCTCAAAGCACGAGGGTTCACCAATCTTCAAAGTCTATGAAACCAACTAGCCACGAGGGTTCGGAGTAGGAACATCGAATCCTACATTCATAAGAAAATGTAGGCAAAAGTATGTGTTAGTACATGGAATGTACTAAGTATAGATCAATCCATATTTTTAAGATCAATTTGACATAGGGAAAGATAATGAACAATACCAATCCATATTTTAAGATCAAAACATAGAATATCTCCTTAGACACAATTCAAGATGGATGAGAAAACCTTTCACCAATGTGAATTCATTTGTGAGAAATACCTTCTACAATCATAATCATCATAGTAAGTGAGATATCCTTTCACAATAATATTGATACTTTCCTTTCAAAGCATCCTTAAGGCATTTATAATTACTTCATGAAAACAGACATATCTTCATAAGTTCATATTTCATAAATTCATGAGTTCATCATAGGTTCATACTTGAAAGCATGATTTAGGCATGTGTCAATGCAATTTCAACTAAATATCATGGATTAACATCAATTCATTCATTAGAAGACTAAATTAATCATAATTGGAAGGAACCTACATTCATTAGATTGAAACCCTAATTTGATCAATTAGAAATTGAGTTGAGAAATTGAAATCTTTAGGTACCCTATGGAGGAAAGGACTCCATGGGTGAATACACACACACCTTGATCCTTTAAGCCCTAGAAAATGGAGAATTTGGAGACTTGAATGGAACCTAGCTCTTCTTCTTCTTCTTCTTCTTATTGCTTAGCATTGAGAGAATTTGAGAGGGTGGGTTTGGTGAGTTTTAGGGAATTTAGGAGGATGAACTAAAAATGAGTAATTGGGGCTTAAAACCTTTATATAGGGCTTAGGGTTGAAGGAAAAATGACGTAGTATAGGATTAGATTAATTAGAAAAAGACCCAAAGGCCCCTTAAAATAACTGCTGGACCTCGACCTATGTTTGGACCTACGGTCCATAGAAGGACCCAGGGACCGTAGTGGTCGACCGTAGAAAGATTCAAAAACCTCTTTATTTGGCCAACTTTTGATGGACACCATCTACGATTTGTAGGCTCTTTTATGAACCGTATATACTACCCATATAAGCCAACCTTAGGCTTTGAAATTTCACAAAGTCTGGGAGTGAACTACGACACTTTCCTACGACTTATTCATGGAATGATGGACTGTCTTGGTGAGCCGTACAAAGGGTATTGGGACTTGATTTATTGAAAAATTATTTCCCCCTTCCTACGGTTGTCATGTACGGCCAGTAAAAGCTTCTACCATCCGTAGATGGAAACCATAGACATAACCTGCTACCAAAACAAAATATTTCCCTCATTTTCCAAGTCCGAGGTGTTACAATATCTCCCCCTTTAGGAACATTCATTTTCAAATGGAACTCAAGACATCATATGGAGGGTAGGAAAGAAGATCTAACAACCAAACATGAATGCAACTAACTCAAAATGCACAATATCAAGGGGGAACATCAACTCCAAGATCAAACATACTTAGAACATCATTTTACAAGACATACATATAAATTATACTCAAATGCACATAATCATGGAGAAATCAATCTAAGCCAAATCAAAATATCAAAAGTAAGTTTTCATGAGCATGCATGTATGAGAAAACATGAGAATGACTAAGGCATGCGGATGGACCATGAGAAACTAAATACTTCAAGCTAAAGTAGGGTCGGGGGAAAGAGATTGGGATAACTAGAATCATATCAGCCTCGGTCTCTCAAGTAGCACCCTCAACCCCTTGATTCCTCCATAAGACCTTTACAAATGCAACTTCCTCATTCCTTAATTTCTTAACTTGCGGGTCCAAAATCCCAACCGGAACCTCTTCATAAAGACTCCCCTTTATACTTAGACTCTCCAATTGTACTATAGATGTTTGACCACTAACACATTTCTTCAACAAAGAGACAAGGAAAACCGGATGCATTGGTACTAAATCATTAGGCGAATCAAGTTCATAAGCAACTTTACCAATACACCTCAAAATTTGATATGGGCCAAATAACGCGGACTAATCTTCCTTTTCTTCCCAAACCTCTTCACACCCTTCATGGGCAAAATTTTCAAATAGACCTAATCACCTACATCAAATTCAAGATCTCTTCTTCTCACATCGGCATTGGACTTTCGCTGGCTTTGTGCCATTTTCTGCCTTTCTCTAATAAGCTGAAAATTCTCCATAGCCTCATGTACCAATTCGGGACATATAAAAGCAACCTCACCAACTTCAAACCAACCTATAGGAGATCTACACCTCCTACCATAAAGAGCCTCAAATGGATCCATACCAATACTTGAATAATTGTTATTATTATAAGAAAACTCAATCAAAAATGGATCAAGACCTGGCTTTTCTTTCATCTCTGACACAAAAGACGATTCTTAACCATTATGAACCACAACACCACCTTTGGTGGAGTAAACCAATCGAACACCCAATCGGGACAATCTATGAACATCACAAATCAACTCATTTTTATCTTCTTCCACATGGGCAACACTATCCATTGATAGCCAACTAAAAGCATCCTTCACCATATTCGTTTTGCTAGGGTGATAAAGGAGACCGATGTCATAATCCTTTAGCAACTCAAGCCACCTCCTTTGGTGAAGATTTAGATCATTTTGCTTGAATACATATTGAAAACTTTTGTGGTCGGTAAAGACATCAACATGAACACCATATAAGTAATGCCTCCAGATCTTTAAGGCAAAGACAACCACCACTAGTTCCAAATCATAGGTAGGATAGTTCATTTAATTGATTTTAAGTTGTCGTGAAGCATAAACAATAACATTCTCATTTTTCATAAAGACACACCCTAGTAAAATCCTTGAAGCATCACAATAAACAACAAACCCATCGGATCTTTTCGATAGAGTTAATATCGAAGCAGAGGTTACTCTATCTTTTAATCCTTGGAAAATCTTCTGACAAGCTCCCCCCCACCCCCATAAGAACTTGAATTTCTTTTGGGTCAATGCCATCAATAGAGAGGCAATCTAAGAAAACACTTCCACAAACCTTCTATAGTAACCAGCCAAACAAAGAAACTTTGAATATCTGAAAGGGATAGAGGTCTAGGCCAACTCTTAACCACATTCTTCTTTTTAACATCTACCTTAATACTCTTGCCAGAGATAATATGACCAAGAAACACCACATATCTTAACAAAAACTCACATTTACTAAACTTGACAAAGATTTGTTGGTCCTTGAGGACTTGCAACACAACCCTTAGATGATCGGCATGCTCATCCTTACTCCTTGAGTAAATCAAGATATCATCAATAAAAATGATCACAAACATATCAAGGTATTGTCTCAACACCCTGTTCATCAAGTCTATAAATTTGGCCAGAGCGTTGGTCAACCCAAACGGCATCACCAAAACTTGTAATGACCATATCGAGTCTGAAACACCGTCTTTAGGATGTCACCTTCCTTCACCCTCAACAAGTGATAACCCGACCAGAGGTCAATCTTAGAGAACTAACTTGCTCCTTGTAAGAGGATAATTAGTCTTAATGATAACCTTATTCATTGTCGATAGTAAATACACATGCAATTTAAAGCATCATTTTTATGAACAAACAAAACTAAAACACCCCATGGAGAGATATTCGGTCGGATGGAACCCTTATCCAACAAGTCCTTCAATTGCTTTTTCAATTCCTTAAAATTTTGTCGGATCCACACGGTTAGGAGAAATAGAGATAGGTTGCGTATCTGGGAGAAGGTCAATGTCGAAGTCTATTTTTTTGGGAGGGATACTGGGTAAATCATCGAAAACACTTTTGGAAACTCATTAACAACGGGGACCGACTCAAAGACAGGGGCTTCAAAATCCATATCCCTTACCCAAACAAGATGATATATGCAACCCTTAGAAATCATCTTTCTAGCTTTAAGACAAGAAACAAACTGACCCAGGCATAGAATTTTCCCTTTTCCACTCTAGGACAGGCTCATAAGAAAATTGAAACTTGACTACTCGAGTTTCACAATCAATAAAAGCATAACATGAATGGTGCCAATCCATCACAATAATAACATCAAAATCTAATCTATCAAGCTCTACAAGAACAATATGAGTGACTCAATAGGATAAGGAGACGGGACAATTTCTATAGTCTCTCTTAGCCACAAAAGATTTACCAATAGGAGCAGAGACAAAAGATCTAACAACACACTGAAGAACATCAAACCTCATAACCACATAGGGCGTCACAAAAGACAAGGTAGCATCGGGATCAAGCAAAGCGTAAACATCAAAATGAAAGACTTTCAACATATCGGTAACCACATCGAGAGAACCCTCTTACTTATGACGAGTTTGAACTGCATAAGATCAGGCTTTCTTTAGAGCGCTTGAACCCAAACCACTAGGTAGATCTTGCCTACCATCCTTTCCCTTGTCATTTCTAATTGTACAATCCCTCAAGCGGTGGCTACTCTTGCCACAACCAATGCAATTATTCGTACCCATCAAGCATTTTCTGGGATGACTCTTGCCACATTTTTGGCATGTGGGAGCCGAAGATTCATTTCCACCACCATTTCCATCTTGAGGCTTAGGGTTAGACACCATATTATTGTTGAAATTAGGAGTTGGATCATTGAAGGAACCTTGATCAGAAAGCCTTTGTCGGAGCCTAGAATGACCATGTCCATCGGACCTTGAATGTGAAAAGTCACCATCACCGGTCTTTGCCCTCTTTGCCTCCCTAGAACTTTCCTTAAATTTCTCCTCTTCGATTTATTGAGCATGAATCATTTAGATGAGAAATGTCCATTTCCATAATGAGAATGGCGGTACGACATTCCTTAACCACAATTTTGGATACTCCCAAAACAAACTTTCTTATCTTTGCCCTAGAGTTGGGAACCATAATTGGGGCATACCTAGACAATTTTGTGAACTTCAAGGCATACTCTTTCACACTCATATTCCCTTGAAGTAATTTAATGAATTCAAGTACCTTTTCCTTCCTCATCTCAAGGGGAAATCCTATTAAGGAAAGCACCCATAAACTTTTCCCAATCGAGAGGACCCGCATCAACCGCCTTCTCTTCCTTCCATTGGTTGAACCAAACCTGGGCAACACCTTTAAGTTGATAAGGGGACAATTATGCCTTCTCTACCAATGTCACTCCCGCGATCATTAAAATCTTATATACCTCATCAATGGATTTTTTGAGGATCTTGTTCAACCTTGGAACCATGGAAATCGGAAGGATTCATCCTATTGAAGTCCCTCACTCTACTTGTCGTCATACCCATATGTGGACCACAACATCCCTATTGGCTTGAGCCGTTATGGACTTGGACAACACTTGGAAAAGAACTCAAACTCCGTATTACTCATCGTTTGACCAAAGGATTGGCCGAAACTTGTGGAGCCTCTTGATAAGATTCACTTTCCACATTTTTATCATCATTCCTCCTAATGCATGCTCTTCAAGGGGACATATCCTAAAAATCATCGGATAATGATTAGGAGAGAGACATATAAAATTACACTCTATCGCACGACTTTAGAATGATGAAAGAAGTGGAATTTCCTAAACATTTCATAGACTTGATGTGCCAACATTGACGCTCAAAACAAAGGATTAGTGCGAGAAATCGAGTGTGTTTATGTGGATATGATGCTTTTCTTTGATGTTGAATAGGTAACATGCTTGGATGTAAAAGATAGGTAAAAGGAAGATAAAGTGACCTGAAGACACAACCATGGAGCCCTAGACGGGCCATGGTCAAGTTGAGAGCCATCTGAGAGCTCATGGAAGGGAGACAATAAAGTCATTCAACTACCCATAAGAAGAATGAAGACCACTGTCACGATCAAGGGGTGCCCCCTAGATGTTACACGGTGTACTTGACCCCGAAGAGGTCACATACAAGCCTCATAGCATATCTTGAACATAAGAGCATAGGAAAATAGTGCGGAATTTCAAACTTTTCTTAACAATCGAAGTCTTTTATAAAATGAAAGAGAATCTATGACACTCTGTCTCAAACCATCTATAAAACTTGGATAAAAACTCTTGAAATATAATCTTCGGGACATAGCCCTTACATAAGTCTAAAACATGAAAGTAAAGACATAAGGGACATATGGTTGAGCCCTCGAATACAATGAGGACTCACCAATCTTCTTCTTCTTGATCTACTAGAGTCCTAGCCATGAGGATGGAATCCAATATCTCCAAAGCCTACACTTATAAAAATGTAGAAAGATGTGGTTAGCACAAAAAAGTACCAAGTATGGAAGCCATGCATAAAAACCTTAAAACATGCATAAAAGGGACATTTTCATTAAAACCATGCCATGTGCCACTTTTGAACATTATCATTGAAATAGTTACAGAATGCAACTCACAAAGCAACTCACATACAATTCATCATAGCATAAAAGATATCACCATAGTTACAAGCATAGTGTCCAACATAAGCATAAGACACATCCCATTCTTCACAATGCATAGTCTCCAATCATAACATAATACATAATGAAATACTATGATCATCTCATCATGAAGTAATCATCACATAAGCAACCTTGAGTTCTACTTGTGCAATGCATAGATAGGACCCCATAATCCTATCTACACTAAGTATCACTTCTAGGCCACCATGGTCATGCATAACATACCTTGACCTTATTCATAGCCAACACATATAGACAAAGAGCTATTCATGTTCATAATTTGTAATAAGTAAAGTCATTCATAACAACAACCCATATCATGGATACATAGATTCACATATCTTCATAGCATAAGGAAACCACACTACAACCCCATTATGAGTCTACTTGTGCAATGTAAAAGTGAAGTCCTATACCGCAATTCACAATAAGTAAAGCTCATTAAGAAGTCATAGGTATAGTTCATATTCATGTTCATGTGCATAATTCATAATAAAGCATGCATAACTCATAATCATCATGTCATAAGGGAAACCTACCATGCCCACTCCTCAAAGCCTACTTGTGTAATGCATGAATGAAGTCCCATACCCCCATTCACACTAAGTAGAACCTCTTAAGGAACCATAGTAAAAAGCCCATGTACTTGTTCATGTTTCTTGTTTATGTGACTTGTTCACGTCATTTGTTCATATTACTTGTTCATGTAAGGAATATAGCTTTAACCGACATAGACCATGTGAGCTATATGGAATCCAGTGTCGTGTAACCCTACACCGAAAGAAAGTGTCCTACTTTCCTAAGGTAGAACTAACATGTTTACCTTTTTGGTGGATCCACTAGCTAAAGTCCTATGTTGGCACATAGATATGGGATAGGGAAATTGCTTTTAGAAACCCGACCTATTGCATTGGTAGAGGAGCTTCCATCTCATGAGTTCACTTAGATGACCCAACCTATTGCATGGCGGAATGGCCTTTACCTCATTGCCCATATCCACTCAGTGCTTAGCATTATTTCTCAAATTATACATAATTAGTCTTTGAAATTTACATGTGTGAAGGAATACTTTGCCCTTCATTCAATACAACCCATAGTATAGCTCATAGATTCAATAGAGTGAAAATGTACTTTCAACCTTAGAATCATAATTAGTATGTGAGAATAACTTTCACACCAAGATCATGTGTTCTCATGAGAATGGACTTTCAATCAACTAGATATGATCATCATGGTCATATACATTTCATGTATAATAATGTGTAAAGGTGCATATGAGAACTATACTTTCAAATAACACTATAGGTACATCATAATCATATTTATGCATGTGGTGTGTGTGTGATTGTCCTTGCAATGACACAACAACAACATTATCATCATAGACACTTCCCTCTCAAAGTGTTCATAAGCGTGTACATAATATTACAATCATGCATATTTCACATGTATTGCATTCAAGGATCATAGAACATGTAAATAACCACATCTAACATTCAACATAACAGACATGGACATAATAGTAATTCAAGTAGTTCATTCATTGCATGTATACGCTCATATACTCATATTGTAGGTCATGTGGGTGAAGTCTTATTCACCATAGAGCCATATACAATCCAACATACATAATGACTTCCTTCTTGAAGCCTTAACATACTTAGTTTCCCTACTTTAGCTTTTACCCCTTTTTAGCCCCTAGGAGTCATATTCATGTTACAAGCCTTACTCTCAAGCAATGCCTCACATGATCATCAAGTATACCTAATCCTCAGGGTAGACTAACCACATGATTCATTCTTACTCAATTATAGTCATATAGCATCAAGTAAACGAAACCTCAATACTATTCAACCATGATTCATCATGTAAGACCTAATCAAGTCAATTCATGTTTGGAAGATTCATTCATAAGCCATTCATGTCTAGGTGATCTAATCTAAGGTAATTCTTCAAGAAGTTCATCAATCTTAGGGGTTCACATCTAAACCCTCAATTTGCCACTTTCATGACATAACCCTAGGCTCCATCAATTTCACCCTAGAATCTTAGGTTAATCAAGAATACATGTAGAATTATACTTAAATCATGTAATTTCATCATAATCAACTCATATTCAATTAATTGAATCCACTTCTAACAACATTCATAATGTAGAGAAGAGCCATAGCTAGAGTTGGGGAAAATTCACGGATTCTTTGGAATTCAAGTTAAAATAATCTAAAATCAGTAGTATCATCAATAAAAAACATAATTCAACCTTTAAGAACAACTTTGAAAGGAATCCATGGGGTTGAGTTGAAACCCTAGCTAATTGGGTTTTCTAGAATTGAGTTAAAAGCTTTTGAAAGGGCTCCTTGGGTTATAGCTTCCCAAGGATGAAGAACTTCCATACCATAGGTGTAGAATCCACCCAAATTCGTATTGAAAATCTCCCATCTTCAAGCTTTCCTTGGTCTCTTTCTTGGTATTCAATGGAGGTTCTAGAGAGAAGACTTTTGGAGGGAAGGGAAGTTGGGTTTTGATTTGGGGTCTTGGGTTATAATGAATTAATGAGGTGTTTAATGACCTAAACTACTTTATATAGGTGAAATAAACCCATATTAAATGACCCCTATTGAAAACAACTTAAAAAGGAATTTCCTAAACTAACCACCCTTTGGCCGTGTCTAAGGCAACCTATAGGTGCAAACCACGAGACCCCCAACCATGGTCCGTGGATAGGGTCACGCCCCGTCCTGTGGGGTCATGATTTGGGTCTGCAGCAAGGTCTTGGTGGCCTTGACCTATGGAGGAAGACCACGAGCCGTGGATCAATCCATTAGCCGTGGATGGCCATCTGTAGTTCATGGAATTTTGGTAGTTTTTTGTAAACTTAGGCAGCCTTGAGGGTTAGACTTTAGGATCCTCCCCAAGGACCCTTGGTTGGTCTTTGGGGGGTCATACCTTAACGTTTAACCCCTAGACACCTCAACCTAAGCTCGGGAAGTCAATATACAACCTACAACCAAACATCAAACTCAAAAGCTCACACGTTAGGCTCTAGTTTCACCTATTAGTTTCTGTTAGACTCTAACTTGGTCTTTTTAGTTTTTTGGGTTGTTACAACCACAGAGCCCCAGACGGGGTGTGGTTCACTTGATAAGCCGTCTGAAGGTTCGTGGACTAGAAATAGGCAATCCAGTGGCTATCCAAGTGAAGGCATAACTGAACGGAGCACTGGACGAGCTGTGCTGCCTAAGACTGACCGTCTAGTTTCTCGTGAGGACGACCAATGAAGTAATTCCCACACTATCTAAGTGTGGGACCACGAAGGGTGTGATGAGCCATCTAGCCTTAGATGAGTTGTCAGCATGCATATGAAGCCTTACGATAGGTGAAGTTCTACTTTGAGTAAGACTTGTTTTAACAGACTATTTTAATTACTTAGGGTTTATTTTTGAACATTACCTGATATCATTCTTTACGTTGAGACATTCAGAACTTGGAGAAATGACAGTTTTCGATTTCAAACACTTTGATTTGTCGATTACTTTGGATCAAAACTTTGTGATTGTTATTAAGCGTTCATAATCAAGATTTATTTTGGTTTGATATTATTGTAAGTTATTACTATCATGCTTTCAATAGTATCTTCTGCTTATTTTCTTGAAATAATGAGCAGCTAAATATCACAACTAGGTTTGTGGGAACCATGACTAAAACGTAGTTACGAATTCAAAATATGAGTAGCTTAGTTGCGCATGCTAATTCTACTTTCATTATGAGTTCTTTCTAATGAGTGCACACATTAGAACCTGCCTACATTTACCACTTGTTCGGGAGAAAAGTGATAATTAGGAAAAATTTATAATGATATTCCAATAACTAGTTATGAAGATTTGAGTTCGAGAGAAGAGAATCTCCTTAACAAGTATGCAAGGGTAAACATTCAAACACTCTAAGACCGAGAGGAAAAGAGTAAACGTAATCTAATAGGGCTGAGAAACGCTTAGATGTATCTAACTTGCTGGAACAAGTAATGTTAACAACTAATCGTTGCTTGTATAAAATTCAAGAATGAACTAAAGGTCATAGGTAACACAACCATAGTCTCATTAAATCAACTACTAAAATCTTGAAATTATTGTTGCTTTTGTTAACTGGGAAACTAACTTCAACATTGGTTACTTAAACAATAAACAACCCAATATTTACTTTCTTTTGGAGATATTAACCGCAATTGAATAAGAGTATTATTAAGGTTATTTCTATAAATTCCCTGTGGGATCAACCTCAACTACAATTGAGTTCTATAATTTTCCTCGACCGTTTATACTTTTGAATTAAAGTGTAACTTTGGACGTATCAAATTTTGGCACTGCTGCTGGAGAATTTTGGTTTAGAAATACTTTACTAGCTATTACTTCAATTGTAGTTGTATTTCCTAATTTTACTCATTGTCTTTATCTGTGTCATTTACAGGTGAGTTCACTAGTGCATGCCAAACATCAGAAGTAAGGGAGCACCTTTGATTCCTTACGATCCTGAATTGAGTAAAACCATAAAGAAAATGGTGAGCGTACATGAAATCAAAGCCCAGAGGTAGAGATTGAGACACGATACTGAGACCCATGCTAGAGGTGCTCAGTAGAATGCTAATGACCCACCTAGGGTGGTTGAAGAGAATGAAAGAGTGGATGAGATATCACCTTATCAACACTAACCACTAGCTCTCAGGGGTCGATTCCAACAGCCAACACGTATGATGTTTGAAGAAGATGACCTTTATTTAGATGGAGCTAGAGCTACTGGAGTCGTAGTACTAGAAATTCTACCTCCAAGAGTGAAATTTACTATAACTAGCACCATGATACAACTTATGAACCTTAAGGAGGTGTTCAGAGGAACTACTCATGAGGATGCCAATAAGCATCTAATGAATTTTATGGCGATTTGCAAGTATGCGGAAATTCTGGGAGTCAGCCAAACTTCTATTAGGCTGAGGTTGTTTCCTTTGTCTCTAACTAGGGACGAAACAAACTGACTGAATGAGCTACCACACAACTCAATAAGAGCTTGGGTAGAGCTAAGGGAAAATTTCATGGAGAGGTTCTTCCATAAAGCAAAAGAGCTGCAAATGAAAAATGAGATAGGTTCTCATAAGAAGCTACCAAGTGAAGCAATGCATGACACATGGTGGAGTTTTAACCAAAGCTAAAGAAGTTCCCAAATCACGGCCTTACTGATAGACACTTGAAGAGGGTATTTTATAGGTTATTAAATTTTGTTACTAAACCAGTTGTAGATGCAGTATATGGTGGATCGTTCAGGAGAAGACCATTCAAGATATTATGGTTATCATGAATGAAGTATCAAAGAACAACAGGTCCTGACACACAAGGGATGCAGAGGTAGGTGATGAGTCTAAGATTTCGACTCATTTACAGGTTTGTTTTGATAGTTTTAGCGTCCTAAAATGCCTGATTTATGATCTAAACTAATGTTAAAGTGTGATTTGTAGCATTTAAGGCTAAGGAGCAAGGCAAGGACACTACCGGTCAAAAATGAGCAAACAAGCTGAAGAAGTGAAGCAAAATGATCCTAGTGATCGCTAAGACCACTCGACGCACCGCCGAGTGGCTCTTCTAGCTCGCCTAAAGTTCCAGCATGCCAGCCCTGGGGAGAAAAATCAAGTTGGCGATAGAAATGGGCATTCAGTGAATCGTCGATCAATTCCACAATGGCCACCTTGATCGCCTAAAGTCACAGAACCGTGAAAACAACTGACCAATGCAAACTGGCGATGGATTGGAGCAAACGGCGAATCACCAACCTGTTCGGCGAAGCCCGACTTATCTCGCCCAATGGCTTTTTAGGCCAAAAATTGGGCAACTATAAATTGAAATTTGAAATGAAGATTCCATATCCTGCGATCATTCAATAGAGTTTTCTTTTAGTTTTTGAGTTTCATTGTAGACTTTGAAGCTTTTGAGGCTCAAACTTGAAGATTTGCAAGTGGGTTTTTGAATTTACTCAATTTGGACCATTGTAAAGACTTGAGAACCTCTACTCAGATCATGACTAATGTATTTGGTAATTGTTTCTCTATTTTTATGATGTGTAGCTACAACCCCAATTTTTGGGGTGTGATCATGTGTTTATTTATCTAATTATCTTATGGGTATTGTTGTTTGATGGTGAAATTGTTGTTTTAATGTGGGTTTAATCATTAACTGAGTTTTAATCTATTAATTGTAGTTGCGGATGCAATTCTAATGCTGAGTTCTTGGCTTTCTTGAGAGAGAGGTTTTAGAACCAAAGCTTTTGATTAATGTTTTGTAGGTATTGGGTTGATATGGGTTCAGCTCGAGAGCGTGAATATTAAACCCAAATCTACTCATCTAGCTCGAGAGAGTGGATTCACTAAGGTGGTAAGCTGGTTATCTTGTTAAGCTTGTTAATGTTCGAAAGAAATCACCTAAACCGTAATAGTTGTTCGAGAGAAAGCTATTGCACTTAAAGTCCAGCCTACCCACAATATTTCAGCAAATTATTCTTAAATTTCAATTACCTATATAGTATAATTAGCTTATAAACGATCACACCCCAAGAATTCCTTTTAATATTGTTGTTTCCCTGTTTTCATTCTTGTTTTAACTGTTAATTGGAAATCCAAACCCCCCATCTGACATTCGCTGTCACCCCTTTAGATTTCTTTGTATATTTTTGATAATTTTTATTCCTATATCACTTAGACCACGTTTACACTTCATAATTGAATTTGAACACCTACCGCTCCCTGTGGGTTTGACCCCAACTCTTAGTTGGGTTTTATACTAGTTAACGATCATTTAAACCTAGAATTGGATGAGGTGTACTTGAGACGTTAATCAAAATGACGCCACTGCAAAGGAGTGGTGTTGTTTAGAATTCTTTTATTGAAGTTGAATTGTGATCTTTTTGGTTGTAGTTGAATCGACTTAATTTGGTTTATGTTTGTCTTGTTTGCGTTGAATAGAGGAAGAGATGAACGTGATCGGGAGTAATGGTAGCTAAGTGTGCCACCAAGACGATATTGGAAATCTGAAAGATGTGGATGACCCAATCCAATTTGGTGGTGTTGGTGCAATACGCGTACCTCCTATTAGGGAAAGCCATCTTCCATGTTACTAGCACAATGCTACATCTCCTCCAAATGAAGGGATTATATAGAGGGCTGGCCCACGAAGACCCTCATGAGCATATTCGAAACTTCAGGGATATTTGTGGTCAGTTCTCATTCAAGAGCATATCACAAGAATCAGTCTGTTTCAGGTTGTTCCTATTCTCTTTGATGGGTGAAGAGACTAAATAGTTGGTTGAATTACCGAGGGACTCTATCACCTCTTGGGATGAACTGACCACAACGTTCAATGTGAGATTCTTTCCCTCGTCAAAGATGATGACGCTCAGAGATAGCATCCAAGGTTCAAATGCTTGGAAGACGAACCAATCCATGAGGCGTGGTTGAGATTTAATAAGTTGGTACTTCAATGCCCGACTCACGGACTTCCAAACACTATGAGGCTACAATACTTCTATAGGAGTCTTGACTCGGTGAACAAAGGAGTTGCTGATCAACTTGTTCCCGGTGGTATAATGCAACAACCCTATGAAGTAGCATCTCAACTCCTTGATTGCATGACCAAGATCAATAAAGCATAGTACACTCGTGAAGACGAAGTGTCTCCTCTCACTTTTAGGATGACAAAAGAGCAGATCGAGAGGGATCAAGAAAGAGACCAAAATATGGCTAAAATGATGACCCAACTGGTTATCTTGGCAAAAAATGTGATGCAGAGTGGTTTGAAGAGTGTTAATGTTGTGGGTGTTGGTGGAGTAAACCCCGATGAAGCACATTTTGAGGCATTGCATAATGAGAAAGTGAACTTCCTTGCAAATCAAGGAGGAGGTTTTTGTTCCAACTATTAAAGGCCGGGTGGAAATCTGGGTTGGAATAGAGATGATGGATGGAGAGATCGTGATAGAGAATGGCGTGAGCGTAACACTAATTGGAAGGAAAAAGAGGGTGACAAGGACAGGTACGTCCCACCCCATGAGTGTCAATAGCCCAAGGACTCTATAAAATGTCTGTATGGAAGACATGATCTCATGCATTCTCAATAAGGTAGAAGGGTAGGACAAGGTTTTGAAAGAAATGAAGGAAGACGTCTCAACCCTTAATCAGACGGTCACCTCTCATTCAGTGTCAATCAAGCAATTGGAAACACAAATGGGTCAAATCTATTCTCATTTGAACCCAAGACCAAAAGGGTCCTACCAAGTGATACCTTGGCAAACCTGAAGAATGATCCTTGAATCCACGTCGTGCTACGATGTTTAACAAGGTGCTTCTTGGGAGGCAATCCAAGTTTTTGATGCTTTAGTTTTGATTTTAAATAACGCGTGTTGATTTTTGCAGGTTGAAAAGTGTAAAGTATTGGATAACGGGTACTTTGGCGAGTCAAATGTCCAGTTGGCGATTCTCTGAAGAGGTCAGCGAGCCCCGACTTGGACAGCCGTTTGAACCACCCAGCTTGATGTAGAACTCTGTAAAACTCGGCGAGCTAAAGGCTCAGTCGACGACTCGCCGAACAGGTCGGCGAGCCCAAATTTGTCCGCCATTTCCCAAATTGATGGAAGTTTTGTAAAGCTCGGTGAGCTAAATGACTACTGGGTGTATCTCCGAGTGGTTCGGCGGGAGCGACTTAGACCGCTAAATAGAGTGCGAACTGAAAGGTTTTAAAGGCCAAATGGTTTAAAATTTTGAAATCCTTCATCTTCTCCTATTTTTAATTTCCATATCCTCTCACCCAATATTATTTCTTAAATATTGTTGCATTTTACTTTCGTTTCATTTTGGATATTTGCTCTGATTACTTTTGGATACTTTGCCACCTAGCATTACAATCTCGTTTTCAACATTAAGGTTGGTTTTTCCAAACTCCGCACTAAATTTATGGTTGAACTCGAATGTAATCGTTAATGTGTTGTCAATATTTATTCGGTAGTTTGATATAATCATTTTATCATTATTGGATTACCTGTCTTTAGTCGAATTAGTGCCTATTTGATCGTAAATGGTTGATTCCCGTGTTGTTCCTGTCTAAAATCGAGTATAAATTATAGGGTTGCGATAATTTCATGTTGGGTCTAGTGGGGTGAAGTCTGAGTAACCCCGGATTGTGGTAAATGTCAGAGTTTGCCCAATGATGGAGCGGTTGACGCTATTCTTAAGGGCAAAAGATGTCAAATGGCTAATTTTGGCCAAATTGGGGGAAGTCTGAGTACCCCGAGGGCATGGGTAGTATGGGTCTAACCTTAATTTCATAGTGTAGATGATTAATTTTGTTTTCAGGGGATGTAGGCTTGATTTTGAAGCAAGCGGTGAAAAACTGGCACTTGGGCCATTTTGTGAGCTGAGTCGAGCTCGCCGAGTGGTTAGACGGTTGGCCAAACAGCTCTTAGATCACCCTTAATTTCCTAAAATTGGTGAGTTTTATTCTGTAACTTTTGGCGATAAGCTTGAGCTCACCGAGTTCACTCGGTGATTCGTCGAAAGTCCTTCTTGATCGCCCTTCTGTGCCCCTATTCCTTAAAATACACTGTAACTTTCGGCGAGCTACTTTTAGTTCACCAATTGGTGTCGGAAATCTACTGAAAGGCCCTGCACATTGCTGACTTGCTTTGAATTTTTGATATTTCGGTTCTAGTACTTTCGGCGAGCCTGATCTGGCTCGCCGAACATATTCGACCAGTCTTTCTGTAGCTCTTTTTTTGTGCTTTTTCTGGAATTGTTTCTAATGTTTTTCTATATTGTTTGCAGGAATGGTTATAACCAATATGACTGGTAGAGACATGTCGCCCTGAAAGCGGGCACCTAGATTAGTGATCGATGAATCGACAACTGCCTCCAAGGCCAAGAAGCTCCCTCCAAAAGGAGGCAAGGGTAAGGGCAAAGAGCCCGTAGTTGTGCCTCCAGAGGAGGCAAGCTTAGATAGTGAGGGGGTCTACGATACTCATCCCACCACATTAGACAGTGAAGGGGACTCACATGATTAACATGCTTCTATCTCCGAGCCTGGGGATAATCAACTGCTACAGGCTCGGCAAGCAGAGCTACGCTCCAAATCTCATCATGATTCGTCTAGGATTCTGGAGCCGATAAGGCGGAGGGACTGAGGACCTTTATTTAGGAGAAGAGATTGTCTACCGATGGTGTGGTGGATATGCATATAGCGGTGTGGGATACTCTACAGTTCCACAGATTCCAGATTTTCACCAAACCTCGTGGCCCATACATTCCTAATTGGGTCCTGGCATTTTATGCAGCCTACGGTGACCTGGTACAAAAAGAGAAAAGGAAGGCCAGTGCCTTCAAACTAGTTGACTATGTGGTGGTCCGAAGGAAGAAGGTTAAATGCTACAGTGATGAAATAAATGCGGTATTCGAACGTGCCACCAACTTTATGCATGACTATCAGAGAATGATCTAGACTCAAACTCTGGATGACTTAAAAGATTGGATGCCCCCTTTTATTCGATACCATCCCGAGTGGATTGAGGTCGGAGAGCCGATAGAGAAGAATGACCTCAATGTAGCAGCTAGGTATTGGTTTGGCTTTATCAGCAGCACGATCATGCCATCCCCGAACGAGTCAATCCTCTGCCACACAAAGGCGGCCTGCCTTGGGTGTATTATTTCTAGGAAGCAGCTTGATTTAGGCTTAATCATTGAGCAGGAGACGACCATGAGTGCCAAGCAGTGCAAACCATCTCTCCCCTTTCCGGTGTTGATGACCGAGTTGTGTTGACGGGCCCGAGTTCCACTAGATGAGAGTAGGGATGTCGAGGTCACACCCACATCTTCTACCGACATCTAGCGTATAGAGGCTGAAAGTAGGAGAGCATCCCCAATGGACACTTCCCTGGTGGTTGACATTGATACGCTACCTGTAGAGGCAGCCATGCCTACTCCGATTACTAAGCCATCACGTACTTCTAGCTCCATTCCTTCTACTACTCTAGATACCTATACTTCTCCCTTTCCCCCTAGATTTGTTGCTGCTTCTGCTTCTAGGCCTCAGATCACCCAGACAATGGTGTATAAGATGGGGCATCTGGCCCAATCCGCTAATATGCGTGCCTCCCGGCTAGAGGCCGCGATTCCTGGGATGATCGAGAAAGCCATTGTTTCTGCTTTGACACCTTTCAGAGCTTCGATTGATGCCTTTACGGCGAGAGTAGAGGTGTGTGAGAGAGGGCAGAGAGCCACTGATGCGGTGATGGCCTTAAAGGTTGTCATGACCCAAGGGTACACCCTAGACGTAACAAGGCACATAATACCCCGAAGGGTACCATGTAAGCCACTTAGCATATCATAACATAAAGCATTAGAAAAATATAAGTAAAACACATTTCAAATCTTAAAAAGTTTTTCATAAAAGCAAAGCGAAAGTCTAGACTTGTCTCAATTAGGCATCTATTACAATACATGAATCAAATAGGGTCATAGCCTATCCAACATAATCCGAAAGTCAAATACAATAATGAAACTACTAAATGAAAATATATGTCCTTGAACCATCAGGACTCACCAACTAGAAAGGGAAATAAACAATTCCAAGCTCTAGCCACAATGGGGACCACCTCGAGAACTGGACCCTACACTTGGGGGGATAAAATGTAGAAAAATATGGGTTAGTAAAAAAATGCACGAAGCATGATAGTCATGCATAAAAATCATGAAAACATTCTAAAAGGGACATTTTAGTTGAATGTGTAACGACCCTAAAAACGAACTAGTAAACCTAGAGCCTCACATGTGTATTTGAAGTTGGTAACTTGATTAAATTATGTAATAGGGCTTATGGGGTTGATTATCTAGTTGATTCATCACCTTTATAAGCTAGCAAGACCTTAAGCTAAGTCATGAAATCATTTAGAACCTAGACCCTCAAAACAGTTCCCTAAAAATAGTTTTTAGTTTTAAGTTAGGACTGAGGGTCAACTTTAAATGGTCATATATTTTAGCTCAAAATGAATTAGGTGGACCGCTACTTATCCAATTAAAGGTCTCTGAGTCCTCTTTCCAACGCCACCAAGTTTGCTCTTTTCCGATCTCGGAATAAAAAGTTATGCCCAAAATAGTGAAGCACTGTCAAAAAGGACGAGCTTAGACGGGTTTAGTGAAACTTTTAAGTTTAACTTTGTGGGTCCTTAATTCTTTTCCTAAGTTGAATCCCTATTAATATTTTACTTTCCTAGCAATTATAAAACCCTTTTTGACCAAAATTCTTCCATTTAAATCACTCCAATTAGGAAGAAAAAAAGAAACCCTCCCTCTTTCAAAAAGGTTCTCTCTAGAACCCCATGGAAGCTCAAGGTGAAAGATGGAGCTAGGGTGGATGGTGGCTACTGATTTCTTCTCCAATTTCGTTTGGTTCTTGAAGATTAAGGTATGGGGACTCTTCATCTTTGATTCTTTCTTCAATCAAAGAGTCAATCCAAAAGATTTCAAAAGTTGTTCAAAAACTCAAAATCCTAATTTCGATTCTAGCATGGGCACTTGCATTAAATGATTTTTAATGATGATTTATGTTATTATTGATGTTTATTGATGGTTTTAAGACAGAAAATTCCATGAACCCATGTCTTTGCAAGTTTCCTAAAGTTGGCTGATGAAGTGGGGTTATTGTTTATGATTGAATGATGATAGAATTATGCTTAAATTGAGTTGAATAGTTGATTTCTATTATTATCTATGCGTATATATTGTGAATTATTGGAGAGTTGAGGAATGGTGATTGTGCCTTTGGAAAAGGGTAAGTTGGCCTAACTTCATTGTTAATGTAGAATTGATATAGAATTGTGATAGATTGATGTGTGATCCACTTATGGTGGAGGTGTCTACTTATGGAATGTATTATGATTAAGGCCATGAAGGCATTATATGAGGAATTGAAGTGTTGACATGATATCATATATGTGAATGTGATGCAAAGGATTGTGATGAGGTGTTTAGGTAATATTCTAATTGAAATTATGTATAACTTTAAAATGAGATGAGGGATATATATATATATATATATATATATGTATGCATTTTGGGCAGCACACAAATTTTTGGGCAGCACCTTTGAAGGACAGCTACCCAAGGGATAAACATCCCTTGTTTGACTATATATTTTCACCCCTCCTTTAGTAATTTTGTTTTCCTTAAGCCTTAGAACCTTAGAAACTTATCCAAATAGATTGTTCTTCAAAATCACAAGATAAAACTTGCTTCTTTTGCCTGGAATTCGAGACACACACTTCTTTTTGGTAAGTGACAAAATCTGTTTCTGAGCTGGGTAGTGTTTGGTATGTTATGCATATCTCTCGATCTGGAACTTAGTTTGCAATGCACAAATATGATTTGGAAAGCTAACTCGTATACCTACAACTCTTATGTTTAAGTAAAACGCTAATTTAACTGTTATGGATACGAAATATGGGACGCAACATAGGGCAAGTTCTGCCCAGATTTCGGAAATTGAAATCCTGCATGTTCAGCTGTCGTATTTTGAATATATCTTTTTGTACAAAATGTATTTTGAGGTGATTCTTGTTTTTTTACAACCTTAAGAGATATAGTTACATCTTTCATGAAGGTTATAAAGTCTAATTATACCGTTTTCCTGTTCAAATCTAAGTTGCGACTTGGGTTACCAGGCTGGACAGATTCACTGTTTTGGGAGCATAGTTGTATTTGTTCATGCTAGACTTACTTGCGATGATGATCCTATTTTAAGTCGACATTACTGAGCTAATAGAAGTTAAATAAGTTATGTAATTATATTTTTAAGGTTATATATACTCGTGTACAAGCTGAGAACCTTGATACGTTGGTCGGGCTACGGTTTGAATTCCTGATGTTTTGTCGGACTGTTTCTATGCTAAAGCCCGAGGTTTGTGTATAAACTTGTACTTGTACTCTTGTTATTTTCTTGTATATTTGAAGGGTTATCTTGATACCTTGGTTACTTTTGTCACTTGGCATTGTCATATTGGTATCCCTTAAGGCATTAAAGATGCTTGTGTAACTCGCCCACTTGTACGGATTGTTTGATCACCTAGCACTCTTGTTGGGACCTTGTCCTTCTTGTGGCTGTGACTTTGTCACGCTTGGCATGCCTCTTGATTCGGATCACTTGTGATCTTGACTCTGGATTTTTAGTCTGTCTTATTAATGGAAGTTGTCCATTTTAAGTACGAACTAGAAAGCCATTTTTAATATGGTTCTTGGTTCTCTTGATTATTGGGCTTTGACCCTTCTTGATACTTGCTTGTGCTTGGTGTGACGACATGATGTATTTATTGGGCGAGTCTTGTTATTGAATCTCTTGGAAATTGGTGTTATGAGCATTCTTGACACTTGGATCTTTAAGTGTAGAACTTGATGCCCTTAATGTGAACTCTAGTTACTTGATAGGTTCTACACCGTGTAGGTAGTAGTATGGGATGCTATCTACACATGACACGAGTAGCCTTTGAAGGTGCTAAAGTGAGTTCTCTAAGTCTATATGACTAAAGTGTGAAGTCCCTTAAATGCATGAATGTGTCCTAAATGACTTTAAAGAAGAATGTTGACTTATTGTCTAAATGATTTGTTGAATGAATAGCTTATGTTAATGAAGTGCGTTACTTGGTATGTTACCTTGAAGCATGATGGTTCTTGTCTATAGTTGCCTTGAGAAACACTTAGGTGTGTATGAAGAGGTTGTATGGGCGGCCATTTCATGTATCACTCAAGTGTGTCTTAGGGTAACTTTAGATAAGGGTCTTTGGATGATGAAATGAGTTACGTGGTGAAAATGTTGAGTATGTCTATAATGTGGTTAATGTCTTATATGTTGGTTTTGTTCTATAATATGTCTAATAAGTCAATGTTCATGAAGTTTTACTAAAATGGCATAAGGCATGACTTTCAACCAACTTTCCTTTTTAGCATTTTTTGCATGGTTTCCATACTTAGTACTTAATTGTGCTAACCCCTTTCTTTCCTTTTGACTAAAGTGTAGGGATTTGGAGATGTTGATATTCCATGGTTGATGGATAGGTTTCTAAGATGTTTGAAGATGAAGACTTGGTGAGTCCTCATAGATTCGAGGACAATAACCAACATGTTCCTTTTTGTCTTGTAGTTTTGTTATAGTTTTGAGTGGGCTTAGTCCCAATGTTGTATTCAAGTATTAGATGGTTTTGAGACATCTTGGATAAAGTCTAGAAAGTCTTCCGCTTGCTATTTAATGAAAGTATCTTCGTGTGTGAAGAAAGTCTTAAATTTTTTTTTTAAGTATTGTATGCAATGAATGATCCATGAGTCTTGTATTTGACCTCTTCGAGGTCGAATACGCCAGTTACGACTAGGGGGTGCTCTCGGGTCGTGGCATAATGCATGCCATTTGCTAAGTTGAAGCATTATTTTGAAGAAAATGGAAAAGCATAAGTCATAATCATAACCAACTCATAGATCATCATACCATAATAAGAACATACCATAAACACCCTCAAAGCATACTTGTGCAATGCATGTATAAGATCCCATTATGTCACCCATATTAAGTAAAACTTCTTGAGTAACTATAGTTCATATTTCATATTCTTGTTCATACTATCATAATGGGGTGAATTGGTGCATCTTGACTTAAAAAGACTTATATAGGTGTATTAAATTAAGGCAAAACGACCTCACATAATATCCAACTAAAAAGGAATTACCGAAAATAACCCCCACTTAAAGTGCGTTCCCAGGGACTACGCCCATCTTCACGAGCCGTCAAAGGCACCACGGCCCGTGGTCCCTTGACCAGTAGCTAGGCTACCCTCCCATTTCTCCCACATGGTGAAGGCAACCCCACGAGCCTTCCCACGAGCCATGGTTTTCACCACGAGCCATGAAGTGGCTCATGAAGGGGAGCCTTTTTGGGGCACCTTTAGAGAGGCTACTACCTCACCACCATCGGGCGTGGTGGCCACCATGGGTCGTGAAGACCCTCGTGGTCATGGTGGGCAGTGATTTGGCCAATTTTGGGCAGCCTTGGCCCCCTTGTCATGGCCCTCACCCAATTCCCTTGGCCCATGCCCTTTACTCTTACGTTAATCCTCACGTTTCGCTCTAGTTTTAGCCTACTAATTTCCGTATTGTTACAATATCTCCCTCTTTGGGAACATTCGTCCTCGAATGATGATCTAAACACCTTATGGAAGTAAAGACTCAAGACTAGCAGCCCATCATGCATGAGACATTAAAATAATGTACAATTTAAAGGAGGAAACTTCAACTCCATCTAAAACATAATCAATGCAACACAAGGAAGTATGAACTTTATCTACCAACCCAATATGCATGAACTCAATATTTCTCATATTCCTAGGAGGTACTACCTTCTCCAACTAAAAGCATACTCAACACAACATCATGGAGCCAATATGCAATTACTCTCAAAAGCATACTAAAGCATGTTCATCAACTCATCTCTTGAAGTTAAATAGGTAACTCATACTAAATGCACAACAACATGAGGAACATAAATCATGAAAACTCATTTTCTTACTAAACATGAATTTCATAAAGAACATGCATAACATAAAGAAATCATGGAAAAGCTCATATAACACAAATGACTTCCAAAACACCAAAACTCAAAAGGAACTAATTACCTCAAGCTTGAATAGGAGTAGAAGGATCAGGACTTCATATCAACCTCGGCCTCCCAAGTAGCACCCTCAACTAAGTGATTTCTCCATAAAACCTTCACGAAAGATATTTCCTTGTTTCTCAATCTCTTAACTTGTCGGTCTAAGATCTCTACCGGAACCTCTTCATACGAGAGACTTTCATCAAATCCCAACCCTTCTAGATGAATAATGGACATCGGATCTCCAATACACTTCTTAAGCATAGAAATATGAAATACCAGATGAACCGGGGCAAACTCATTTGGCAAATCCAACTCATAGGCAACCTTCCCAATACATTGCAAAATTTGATATGAGCCTACATACCGGGGACTAAGTTTCCCTTTCTTGCAAAACCTCATCACACCCTTCGTGGGTGAGATTTTCAAATAGACCCATTCATTAACTTCAAATTCTAGATCCCTCCTTCTCACATCGGCATAAGACTTTTGTCTACTTTGAGCCGTTCTCAACCTCTCTCTAAGAGCCAAACTTTCTCAATAGATTCACAAACCGATTCGGGGCCAATAAGAGCAATTTTACCTACCTCAAACCAACCAACCAAAGACCTACACCTCCTACAATACAAGGCTTCAAAGGGAGCCATAAAGATACTTGAGTTATAACTATTGTTGTAGGCAAACTCTATTAATGGCAAGTGGTCATCCCAATTACCTTTGAAATCTATAACACATGCCCTCAACATATCTTCTAATGTTTGGATGGTACACTCCGCTTGCCCATCGATTTGGGGATGAAAAACAGTGCTAAGCTTAACCTTAGTACCAAGCCCTTTTTCGAATGACTTCTAAAAGTGTAAAGTAAATTGAGTACCCCAATTCGAAATAATAGATAAAGAAACCCTATGCAACTTCACTATCTCATTTATATACAACTTGGCATAGTCTTCCGCTGAATGAGAAACCTAGACGGGGATAATGTGGGTTAATTTTTTCATCGGATCTGTAATGACCCTGTCACGACCCGAGTCTAGACCTCGGATGCGACACGCGTACTCGACCCCGAAGGGGTCTCATACAAGCCTTATATCGTTCATAACATAAGATAATTGAAATAGTGTGGAATTTAAAACTCATTTAAATCCATAAAAAAATAAAACTTCATTTAAAAACTCAGCGGAAGTCTATAGTCTCACATGGTCATATAAATAATGTCTTGAAAACTAAAGTAGGGTCACGACCCTCTACAATAGAAAAGACTTCAAATGTCTAATACATGAAAGAAAGTAACTTCAAAGGTACTTGGCCTCGATCAATGAGGACATACCAAAAGTCTTGGAGAATCTCAAATCCAAGCTTCAAATAGGGAGAATCAAATCGAGTGCCAATCCCTACACTTCATAAAGGTAAATAAAATATGGGTTAGCACAATTAAGTACTAAGTATGATAGCAATGAAAAAAGAGGCCTAAAAAGGACATTTTTTGTTTGAAAGTCATACTTTTATGCCATTTTGATAAAACTTCATGAACATAAGTATAAGAGGCATAATACACAACTATAACCAACATACAAGACATATCTACACATTATAACGTAGTCAACTTATAAACCATTACCTTCACATTAAGCCTTCACCTCAAGTAACCATCAAGCTATACCTTGTGCAATGTATGGATAGATCCCATACCACCATTCACACTAAAGTACCACCTTAAGGTCACCACAAGTGAATTTACCATTCAACCTTTCCACCCTTACACAATACTCATACATAAAAGACATAAACATTACATAAGACATGTCAACACATTAGGACCAACATCTAAGACAACTCTAAGTCATTCTTATGCAATGCATGAGTAACATCCCATACTACTACTCACACTAAGTACTCCTTTGAAGTCACCATAGACAAGGTACGTTCATATTCAACAAATCATAACAAGGAAGTAACTCAAAATACAATCCAAGTATAGCATGCATCTTCACATTAAACAAATAAGCATTTAAGTCACCCATTATTCATTAGCTTCGTTAAAAACATCTTCATTCGTTAGACATTAGACCAACATCTTCATTAACATCACCATAAGAGACCATTCATTTCATTTACATTATAAAGGAACACACCATGACCCCTCTCAAAGCCTAGTTGTGCAATGCAAAGATGGCATCCCATACTACCACCCACACTAAGTAGTGCATTATTAAGAAGTCATAGTTCATTAACATTCTCGTGGGGGTAAGCCTTAACTGACATAGACCATGTGAGCAATTCACGGAATCCTGGTGTCACCCTCACCGGATAAAGGGATTCCTACTTGCCTAAGGTAGAACCATTGTTTTTAGATTAAGTGGGTCCACTAGCTAGACCTATGTGGGCACATAGTTATGGGATAAGGTGATTGCTACTAGACACCCCGCCTCAACTCACGAATGAGCATCCATCTCAAGAGGTTGTTACTATATACCCCGCCTCAACTCACGGATGAGCATCCACCCCAATTCATATCCACTCGGTGCTTAGCATTATTCCCCACAGAGTACATGACATTTATTACATTAGTTCAATATGGGATAAGAGATTGATACTAGATACTCTGCCTCAACTCATGGATGAGTATCCATCTCATACCCTATATTCATTCATTGGAAAGCTCATAGATGCAAAGATGAGAATAGCCTTTCACCTAAGAATCCCATATTGTGAGATAGTCCTTTCACAACATGTCATTGTCATTCATTAGAGTACAATTGAGATTAGCCTTTCAAATAGTACTTTATCATTAACATAATCATAGAACTTCATTCATGAGTGTGTGAGTATGTGACAATAACCTTTCACATATAGTATCATCATTCACAACACAATTACATTCTAAACATGATCACATTAACTCCATTAGATTCACATTCATATACAAGACATCATGATAATAACTCAATTCCTCATACTATGCCCTTCAAGACCATGAGTCTCCAATCACCAGCACACCAACAATTTAATACAATTAAGGCATGGGTAATGTTACAATTCAACAATCTAAATCAATTTAGGCATAATCCATTAACATTCATTCATAATCAACATACCCACTTCATAAAGGTACAATTTACAAATTAAGAGAGTTCATAGGTTCATAGAGTGTTTCCATCATAAATTATTAGTTAAACACTAATAAAATCATAATATGTCATTAATAATCATTTGAAATCGTTTGGTGAAAGAACCCATGAGATTGAGTAAAAACCCTACGTTTTTGAGAAACTTGAAAACTTGGAATCAACTTTGAATTGGCTTGTTGAATGAAAATTTAATCAAGGATGAAGACGACCATACCTTGTTGTTGAATCCCTATGAAATTTGAGGAAGAAAACACCTAGAATCCACAAACCCTAGCTTCAATGGCTCCCTTCTTCTTCCTTGAGTTTTAGAGAGAGAAATCTTTGAGAGTAGATGGGTCTTCTTTTAATTCTATTTGGAGTGACTTAATTGAAAGAATTCAAATCTAAAAGGGTTATATAGTTACTAGGAAAGGAATAGAATAATGAGGACCTAACTTTGGAAAAGAACTAAGGACCCACAAAGTTTAAACTTAAAATTCTACACCCTACCCAACTAAGCTCGCCCTTTGGACCTCATGGCTCGCCAAGGGCACTAGGCGACTTGCCAAGTGCACCTTTGGCTCGCCCATTTTTCCAATAGGCTCACAAAATGGGCAGTTCACTAGGCGTTCTAAGGGGCTAATGGGCGATTCGCCAACCTACGACTTAGATCACCCTTTGTTCCAGAACCTAGGCCAAAGGGATAGCCCACTAGGCGACCCCAAGTGAGCTTTGGTGCAACGCCAAGTCACTTGGACGATCAAGTAGTCCAATCGCCAAAAGGTCCATCAAAGAACAAGGTTTCTTTCACTTTATCTTGCTAGCATAGGTCCTTACTTGCACCCTAGACTTCTTCCTTGCCCAATTAAGTTCTAAAACAGCCTAGACATCCACTTAAGGTTACACTAACCCACACGATGAGGCTCTAGTTCAACCTATCATTTTGTGAGTCGTTACAGACCCAAATAGAATCATGTTGCCTTCGGGTGCGAGGAAAACCCACAATAAAATCCATATTCACCTCTTCCCACTTCCAAGTGGGAATTGGTTTATCTTGTAATACGCCTCCCAAACTTTGATGCTCAACCTTAACTTGTTGACAATTCGGATATTTGGCTACGAATCCCGCAATATCTCTCTTCATACCATTCCACCAATAGACTTCCCATAGGTCACAATACATCTTGGTGGCTTCTGAATAAATAGAATACTGAGAACTATGAGCTTCTTCTAAAATTTGTTCCCTCAAACCATCAACATTCGGAACACATAATCGACCTTGGTACCTAAGCAGCCCATCTCCCCCTTGGGAGAAAGCGTCAACGGACTTCTTGAGTACCGACTCTTTCAACTCAACTAGTATAGGATCAAGGTCTTGTTTATACTTTACATCCAACCCAAAGGACGATTCAGAGTCATTATGAACCATGACATCACCCTTGGTGGAATCTACTAGGTGGACACCTAGTCGGGCCAATCTATGCACCTCACGAACCAATTCTTTGTTTTCATTCTCTACATGAGCCACACTACCCATGGACAATCTACTAAGTGCATCCGCTACCATGTTAGCTTTGCCGGGGTGGTAAAGGACACTCATATCATAATCCTTCAAGAGTTCTAACCACCTTCTTTGTCGGAGATTCAAGTCCTTTTCACTAAACACATATTGGACACTCTTGTGATCGGTGAAAACATCCACATGGACCCCTTATAAATAATGTCTCCATAGTTTCAAGGCAAACACCACCGCCGCTAATTCAAGATCATGGGTCGGATTATTCTTATCATGGACTTTAAGTTGCCTTGAAGCATACGCAATCACCTTACCATTTTGCATGAGCACACATCCCAACCCCACTCTAGAGGTGTCACAATATACCACAAACCATTTGTACCCTCCGGTAAGGTCAACACCGGAGCGGAACTAAGTCTATCTTTCAACTCTTGGAAGCTTTTCTCACAAGCCTCTGACCATTCAAACTTAGCTTTCTTTTGAGTCAAAGCCGTCAACGGAGAAGCAATAGAGGAAAATCCCTCAACAAACCTCCTATAGTAACTAGCCAAACCCAAAAAGCTTGTAATGTTGGAAGGAGTTAGATGTCTAGGTCAACTCATTACCGCATCCGTATTCTTAGGATCTACTTCTATACCCTTGCTTGACACAATATAACCAAGGAAAGTTACGGGCCTGTCACGACCCAAGCCTAGGGCCTAGACGTGACCGGCGAATGGGGAACCCGAAGGAACCCCAAACAAGCCTCATAGCGTATCATTACACATCCTTGGTCGCGGAAGCAATTAAAATGACCATAAGCAATAAGTATAAT
>JAJOOE010015658.1:0-35088 GCA_036250405.1 Solanum raphanifolium
GTGGGACTTTTGTCATTCTTTAACACCCCACCTCACGCCCAGTGCTTAGCATCTAGTGCGTGGGCAATTTTGATTTTGGGGGTCCCAACATCGGGTAAGACGGGCCCTGCTCTGATACCATGTTAAATTAGGTCTTAGGCCTAACTCACACCCCAAAAACTAGCTCAAAGGGAGGAGGATTGCCCAAGCCTTATAAGGAGTCCACCCATCTCATTAACTATCGATGTGGGACTTTTGTCATTCTTTAACAAATTCCATCTTGATGTGATTTTCCAAATTATAGTGAAAAGACTACAGAGAAGTAAATTAGCAATTGCAAGCAATTCCAACATCAACAAATGCTATCACGGGCAGGTTAATGAACTATGAGAAGCTAATAATGATTAAACAATTCAGAGGAGAAAATTTCCTTTCATGTACAGAGGATGGACAAGAGATTCCATATACAGCAAGGTACTTAAGGATCCACGTACAGTCGAACAAAATTTGACATAACTTGTAGGTATTTCAACATATGTCCATTATTGACTGTTCATATACTGTACATCCTAACTTGGTATGAAGTGTTAGGCTAAGTGAAAGGACCAACTTAAAACAACAAGGGCTTTTACCTTCTGCAATCTTTGCTTCTTATCTTCCTCTAGTGCTAAGACAGTTCTAGCCAGACTTGATAGTGTGTCATTGCTTATACTTTTCGCTTGTACACCAGTAGAATCGTTCAGGCTTGGGTGAACTTCAGTGACAGTACTAAAGAAGTCAATGCCGAGAACAGCACATAGATCATGTATTGTGCTCACGAATTCAAGGACTTGGTGCAGTCTCTCACTCTGTGATGTTAAACAAGGATGTATGGTGAGTAGCTCATTGGAGCCTGAACTAGTTTAACAGTTGTAAAGGATTAAATCCGACTAAAATATGGCTAAACCTTTTCTTTTTGAAGATCTTGAAGCTGTGCATGAAACTCATCCAGCTTTTTAAGAGACAAATCAGATTCATCTACTTTAGGACTCTCTACTTGCTCACTAGTCCCTGCAATCTCGCTGCTAATCTTCTCGATTTGTGATTGTACATCCAAGAACTCTTTTACCCTTTCGTCTTTCTGTTTCCACAGTTTTTCCAGTGCCGGTGCTATAGCTGCAAGTTGTTCCTTGATTGATCCTAAATTCTTCTCAGGCTGCAAACAAACCCCAAAAAAATTTCGAAATTAGAAAAGGTAACAGTCTAATGACTTTCGGCTAAGAATTTTAAATAGTTCCGCCTATCCATAGCCAATCTGAAATTCAGTCGCTCACAATTCCATCATATGTTTTCTCTCCAAGGGCTGATAGCAGCCTGGAGAATTCAACTTTGGCATCTGCCAAAGCCTGAAGAAGGTGAGCCCGCGATTTCACTGCTTGGTCAACTTTTCTATTGTAAACATCCAAGCACTCCTGGTCTATCTGAAGAAGCATCTTATCTCTAGCTTCATCAGTTTCACCAACCTCATCCCAAATTTGCTGCATTTTCAGAAAAAAAACTATTTAGCCATCACTCATTATACTATTACAACTATATTTCTCCAACTCTCCAAAAATGTCGCCGCACTACTTCTGATCAGCATTTTGGAATAATCCTAGCAACATAGATTAAGAATACCGCATTGCTCTTACAGCTAATACATGATTTATTTGTTAAACAAGATATTCAACATGAAGAATAATAGAAATTGCCTGCAACTGCTGTAGTAGAAAACTACAACTTGTTTCTCCATTTTGAGCATCCACTCCTCCCATCTTCAGTTACTCCGATCAAACCTGAAACATACATACATACATACATATATATATATATATACAAAACCAGGTCAAATTCAAAACACAAAGCCATATATCGTTTCAAATATACAATGAAACTCGCACTACAACATAATAATAATCATTTTCCTGTGTGAATAATTGACGAAATTGAAAAGCAGAAAAAGTGCTACTACAATCGAATCTTCTCCTTATGCCACAAACGAAGTGATTGAACACAACAATTCATTAGTCAGATTTGACATGTAGTCAAAAAATGCAGTGATGAAATTCCAACATGATCCGTTATATACAGAAATGTAGTTCAAAATAGTACCATACCGCCATAACTAGTCGAAAAAAAGCAGGAATGCTTACAGAGAAAGTAGGGTTTAGTTAGGAGAATGTGGTGGACAGATCTGCTTGACTATCACTACTACTATCAGAATTTGTGTAAAATCAGTGAGCAGAGTGAGTGACCCCTCTAGGACAGTGAAAAGGATATATTGGAAGACGCAAATATAGAGAGTCCAGTGTGGGGCCCTCACTGCCTCCTCCTATATGTAATGACTCAGAGATAATCTTTTGCCACTTCTTATGGATTTATTTACTAACATGACACTGACATTTGATTCGGTCGCACTAGGCGAGTCCGGAGCCAAAAAGACAACCAATTGAGTTAACTTCTTTGAGAAATGTAGTGACCAATGAGTAAATATATTTAAGATTCTACTTTAGTAATAGAGGTAAAATCAATATATCAATTTGTTTTTTTAATAGATGTGTCAAGTTAAAATTTGACAAATAAAAAGGAACAGAAAAAGTGTATAGATATTAGTCATTTTAGTTTGTTGTTTTCTTCATAATTTATGTATCTATTAATTATGTGGTTTCTGAATTACAAATCAAATGTGATATCAATTTTATATATTAATAACTTACTTTCTAATTATATATCAAATACTACATAACTTATATAAATAAGCTATCTATTTACAAGCTACGACTCTCATAATATAATTATGTCTATGAGGTCACTCCGTTATCATGAGAAGATGGAATATCAGAGAATTAAAATTATTTTTTAATATTTTAAATCAAAATAGAATATAAATCTGATCTCAGTCTTAATTCTAATTATTTTATTCAATTTGATATTATTTTATGTCATTTTAGTGTCGATAAGACTATTACTAATCATACATTATCTGCAAGAGCTAATGATTGAACAACTTAAGATATTAATAATTTATTTCATATTATTATCCTATAATTTAAACTAATAGTCCTATAACTCGACAAAACTAAACCACTATATACTTGTATTATCCCATACGGCTATAGATTTTGATTAGGGGAAAAAATAATTATTTATTATAGTTGGGGGGGGTGCTCTAGAAAGTGATGGTGTTGGCTTAAGTAATAATAAAAATATTATTCTCTACATTTTAATTTATACATCTATTTGATTGATTTTCAATTAATTATGAATACATAGAAAGAAAGAAATTATTTGGGATTTATCGTCTTCGATATGCAAATAATAATGTAAGTAAAATATTTAAAACTTAATATCTTAAATATATCGTGATATTTGTGTGAATAATAAAAGTTTTTTATTAAAAATTAAATTAAATTGACGTCAAATTAGAAAAAGGCATGAAGTACTAAAAAATGGAATTAAGATTTATTATCGCTTACGAAATAAATAAAAGGAAAAAAACTTTTCAGGTTTCGTAGGTATAAAAATAAAATTTTTTTATGTAAAAATAAAGATTTTAGAGTTGCAATAAACTCCAAGACTGTTGAATTTCATGCAATTACGTAATTAAGGGGGAGAGAAAGGGCATATGAGTAAAAAAAAAGCATCATAAAATAATTGAAATCAGTTTGCGTTGATCACGGGCAAAAGTGATGGTGAACACTTCTAGGTGTCATAAAAAATCAATGATCTTAATGACTTAATGCTAACTTTGGAGACCTAGTTGTGTAAAATCAGCATTATAGACTCAGAGGCAAATCCACGTGTTCCGTTCAGGGTGTACGTGCTTCCGTTAACTTTAAAAAATTATATTATATATATACACATTGAGATATGATATATACTCTCTTCGTTTCTATATATTATTTTTACAAAAAAAAATTATACTTAATACTTCTTTCGTCCACTTTTAATTGTCATAGTTTTCTTTTTTAGAGTCAAACGATAAGAACTTTGACTAACATTTTATGATGTATTTTTTCATCATACTGATATGTAAAAATTTGCAATTTATAGTATTTTTCGTATAGTTTTTGAATATCTAATTTTTTTTATTTAATATATAATGTAATCTAATTTAACTTTGAAAATTATTCAACTTGACTTTCGAAAAACTTAATATGTCAATTAAAAGTGGATGGAGGGAGTACTTATCATTTCACAAAATCAATGCATAAATGACATTATTCCATCTATTTTGCCCTTGAGAATTACTCCCTTTGTCCCTAATTACTTGTCCATTTTTTCTTTTTTAGTTGTTCCTAATTACTTGTCCATTTTGACAAATCAAGAAAAAACAATTTTTTTTACCTATTATATCCTCAATTAATTACTTTGAAAAATGTAGAATTTCTTGAAAATCTTAAGTTTTTAATTCATCCATTTCATAATTAATATGGGTAAAATGATAAACTTACTATGTCAATAATTATTTTTTAATAGGTGTGTCAATTCAAAAGTGGACAAGAAATTAGAAACAGAGGGAGTATTAGTCTTGAAAATATGAATTTGACCAACATGGGAAAACTAAATGATTATTCATGTTCATTTATTGGAAAATTTGACTTTAAGAGAACACTAAATAAGGGTACAATTGTAAACCTACTTAATTTCTTAAGGAACATGAAATTTAAAATGGTGACATATAAATAGGAATGAGTGGAGTATTTTACCAGGCACAAAGACATTAAAACTATTTAGGTACGCTGATTTAAATGATGCACACCTTTGAAGTGTGAGGGGACTGAAATCTGAATTTGAATCCTATTTACTAAGTACTATATTTTTTCTTGTGGATAATGCTTTATTTTGGTCCTTCATATATTTTACTTGATTGAAATTATCCTTAATATAAAACAAATACGTTTATTTTAATCCTTAATATATTTTACTCTATTGAAATAGTTTTTTATATATAACAAAAGGTATTCATTTTGATCATTTACCCTAAACCTAACAGACTTATAAAAAAGAATCTCCATAAGGAATGCTTCCACCCCGAATGAGGTCCTACATAACACAAATTTACAGTAATTAGGTTCTAAAGCAGATACCGAACCGAATAGGAAACAAAAAAAAAAGGTATATGAAGAAAAAAGGGAATACATCCTCAGAACCTAGGCAGAAGGGGCAAAACACAATGTAGTGCAGAATTATGCTTCATGTATGGGACTTGCTAGGGTGAATTGAACACATTCAACCACCTATTATTGCATGTATTTTGTTCTTTCCCATGCCCAGTTAAAAGACTAGTTGGGCTCAACTACTCATGGAGAACATGAAAGGCCATCATCCATTGTACTTTTGCTATATGTTATAGGGCTTTTGTGGGACTCGTTTTGAGGTGGTACACTTGTAAAATGTCTTTGAAATTTAAAAGTAAAATATTTTATATGAGATTTACGCCTAACGCTCAATGCTGGAAATTTGATCAATAAATTTTATGAAGATCATGTATTTAATTATTTTTTATTAACATTATTGACTCTCAATTCTAACAGATGAATAATAAAAGATTTCTATCAAAGATAAAAGATTGAAAGTAACTCATATAATAATCTATAGAACTTTATAATTACTAATTAAGGACATTGTGAAAAATGAATATCATTTGAACATTCTTTTGAAAATAACTAGACAATTAAACTTTATATCTTCATTTTCTATTGGCCATGATGTGTTAAATAAGTTATTTTGGCCGCATACCAAAAAAAGTGAAAGAAATAAAATAAAAATGTTAAAAATAAAGGATATTTTTTTTAATAAAGTATATATTTTTTTAAAAAGATTATTATTTTAAAAATAAACTTATTTTTTCTAAATTAATTTAAAAAGGAAATACAAGAAATTAGTGAAAGTTTAATATTAATAATTATGTATACTAACTAATTGTAAAATGCTCCATTAAACAAGAACTATCATGTGTCCAATATTTATCAATATTCTCATATTTTTCGCCTCTCACTTAATTTTAAGAGAATGAACACATTTTCTACACCACTTCAGCTCTAAAAAGTATATACTTAAAATAGTTCTAAGTGATGTGGAAGAGTGTGTGCATCACACTTTCTCTAAGAGAGTGAAAGACAAAAAAAGTATATTTAAAAACATAATAAAAGATTAACCCTTCAACTATATTTTTTTTATGTACCATTTAAACACAAAATACTATTTTTATGATTTCTTTATTTCTATATATGCTCTTCAATTGCAATTTAAAAATCGTCGTTCATCCGTTAGTTATTGTAAAAAATTCAAATTGACCGATGATCATTGATTTTTTTAAAGAAAAATAACAATTTCTTTTTGAGAGTTTCCCTGTATTTTTGCGTGAAAAATAACTGACGAAAGTGTCGATTTTCTTTCTTAAGAAAATCAATGACAACTCAACGAAGTCTATCGAGTTTCAATATTTTTTTACAATGTTATTAATTAGCAATGAACATGAGTTTTTTTTTACTCGTATTTAGTTGAATGAAAAATTAGAAAGCTGGTATCTAATCTATTTGGACTAACTCAAATACTAGCTTTCTAATTTTTCATTCAACTAAATACGAGTAAAAAAAAACTCATGTTCATTGCTAATTAATAACATTGTAAAAAAATGTTGAAACTCGATAGACTTCGTTGGGTTGTCATTGATTTTCTTAAGAAAGAAAATCGACGCACTTTCATCGGTTATTTTTCACGCAAAAATACAAAAAAACTCTCAAAAAGAAATTGTTATTTTTTTAAAAAAAGAATCAATGATCATCCGTCAATTTGAATTTTTTACTATAACTAACGGATGAACGATGATTTTTAAAATGCAAAATTGCAATTGAAGAGCATATATAGAAATAAAGAAATCATAAAATTAGTATTTTGTGTTTAAATGGTACATAAAAAAAATAGAGTTGAATGGTTAATCTTTTATTTTTTTTTTAAAATATTTTTGTTTTTGTTTTTCACTCTCTTAGAGAAAGTGTGATGCACACACTCTGCCACATCACTTAGAAGTGCCAAAATGAAACATAGAAATTGGAGTTAAAGGGTTAAAATGAAACAAGATTAAGTTGGAGTGCCAAAATGAAATTTAGGAACAAGTTTAAGGGTCTGCATATGTGTTTGGTCTAATTCAAGAAGGTATTTTATGTCTTTTCCCTTGATTTCATATCACATGTCAACCATACATCATAGTTCGGTATATGACTACAACAACAACACAAGGCTGTCTTAACCCCTAGACCACTAAAGTCATTGTTTGGGGCCCCATATATTTTGGGGGGCCTATTTTTAAAAAACAATTACTTATATATGTTATCTTTTTAAGAAAAAATTATATATATTATGAGTGATATGATTTCTACCAAGGAAATTGTATATGAGATGAAAATAAACCTGAATTTCGTAAGAAACAATTTGATAAAAATATGGATAGCAAAATCACAAAATCCCTTAAAGAATCTTTTAGAGTTGATTGCTTTATATATGTAGAGTAGATCAAACTAATTTTTCACTTCAAAATAGATTTGGACCAATTGAAGCATATGGAAATATTTTTGATTTCTTATTTAATGGTAAAATATTGAGAGCACTAGATGATGAGAATTTAAAAAAATATTGTCTTAACGTTGAACTTTCTTTAACACGTAATAGTTATTCATATATTGATGGTTTAGATTTATTTTTTTGAATTAAAAGTGTTAAGAGAAATAATACAAGTAGAAGATAATGATCTGATGAAAATACTCAATCAAATAAAAAGACTTGATTCTTTTTCAACTACACATATTGCTTATAAAATAATGTTAACAGTTCCTGTAACCATTGCCTCAGCTGAAAGAAGTTTTTTTGAAATTAAAATTGATTAAATCTTTTTTAAGATCAACAATGTCTCAAGAGAGATTGAATGAGTTAGCTATATTATCATTTGAAAATGAATTATTAACACAATAGATTATAAAACAGTACCTAATGACTTCACATCTAAAATAACTTAAAAGTAGATTTTAAATAAAAGTTATATGATGACAAAAAAATATTAGAGCCCTCTCTTGAATTTCGCTTTTGACCCCCAATGTTGTTGAGTCGGCTCTACAACAACATACATAATGTAATCCACAAAGTAGAGTATGAAGAAGGTAGAATATACACAGATTATAGACCCTCGAATTGGAAAAAAATAGTCTAAAATAGTATAAAGAAAAAAATAATGAAAATGAATACAATTATGATTAAATATTATATATAATCTGATAAATCAACCTAAACAATATTCATAACAAGATACAACATAATCAAAGTACAAAAAGCACAAATAATGACCAAACAACTACAAGAGTAATATTATTAGGAGCTTATTTTTAAGTGCTTTTAGGTTTTAAGCACTTTTTTTTTTAGTTTTGAAAGTGTTTGGAAAAAGTTTAAACATACTTCTAAGCACTCACCTTTAAGCTAAATTTTTTAAAATAAGTCAAAAGTTGGATATCTCCGACTTATGACTTTTTAGTTTTTAACTTATAAGCTACCCCTTCATTTAAAAAAAGTGAATTAGTAAGGTATTGCACACTTTTTAAGAAAATAATATTAAGACAAGTCAACAATTTACCATTACTTTTTATTTTTACCTTTTTTAGTTATTGTCAAATTACTCATTAGAAGGACTAAGCATTGATCATGATAACTACTCTCAAGTAATTTAAAATTCCTAAATAAATAAAATGGGACTCACCGTTGGCTGACTCACAGTAACTTCTTCAGAACGACGTCGTGGAAGCTTTCAGCAGTCTTTTGTAATCGCGCCACAGCAGTGAAGCAGATTGGAGCTTTTTCCCAGTTTCTGCTTTACTCATCACCTTCACACAATATTTCTCTGATAAGAATGGAAGGAGTAGGTTCTAGACTCGGTCGGGCCTCCTCCAGGTACGGCGCCACCGCTCCCGTTTTTAGCGGTCCAGTCAGAAAATGGAAGAAGCAGTGGGTTACTACTCAGCCTAACAACAATTTTTGTGGCACCGGCAACACCAACAACGTCACCGGACCAAAACTCATGCTTTGCCGTTGGACGCCTCTTGCTTCCGTTCGTTCTGAAGATTCTACTATGCCGGAAAAAACTCCTAAACGGAAGTTCCGATATGCACCTGTAAGTTAACTCTATTCGTGAACGATGTTGTAATTTTTTACTGTTAGGGTTTAGCTTTCATATTTCTATTTTGTTTATTTGAAGTTTTGGATTTCCACTTTTCCTGGAAAATAATTTTGTTAGTAAGCACACGTTGATTGACGAGATGAGTTGCTCGAATGGTAAACACACTCCACCTTTTAACTCTGTAATTGTGAGTTTGAGTTATTGTCTTAATGTCAATGTTAGTTTTTAATTTTGGTGTCAATGGAACATGTAACCGAGCTATTTTCTCCAATTCAATTTTTTCTCTTTTAGGGTGTGTTTGGTACGAAGGAAAATGTTTTTATGGAATTCTTGGTAAACAAAGTGAGTTTCTTAATTAGTTTTCTAGTGTTTGATAAGTAAGCGAAAAGATATTATTACAAAAGCAGTTGTATATAATTTGGGTGGGATGGGGTGGGGAGTGGTGGTTTTGGGTAGGATGGTCAAAGGGTTGGGGTTGTGTCACGACCCAATTTAGAATCGTGACCGGCGCTGAGGGGGAGAATTCCTAAGCAAGCCTTATTAGAATTCTACAGACAATCGGGCAGAGTTTTCTTTGTTTTTTGGCCTATCCTGAATTTTCCCGTCTCCGAAATTCACAACACAACTAATAGCAATTATAAACCACAACGTAATATCCATCAATGATCTAATTGTCACGCAATAAAACCAATTCATCTCCAAATTACGGAAAAAATTCCAAACTAGTCACTTGACTACAATTCGAAGGACTAATCCTGACTCAAATCAAATGAATGACAAATGGAGAGACTCTAAGAGTTTTTAAAGAAACTAAATAAACCATAGCAAATCAATAGTTCTCT
The DNA here is from genome assembly GCA_036250405.1 of Solanum raphanifolium. NCBI lineage: Eukaryota > Viridiplantae > Streptophyta > Magnoliopsida > Solanales > Solanaceae > Solanum > Solanum raphanifolium. The sequence goes on from JAJOOE010015658.1 coordinate 10,006, forward strand.
TGCCACGCGAAGCAATGTGGGGCTCACCAGATGCTACCAAATCACACTCTCTAGTTAATTGAAATCCTCTTCAATACCACCTAAGCTCTTTATAAAAACAATTAGCGAGGAGTGAGACGCTAGCTGAGGGACAAGTCAGAAAACATGCTAGTAAATAATCAAAATGAAATAATAATACCCTTTCAGAAACAATAACCATATTCAATCTTATTTGCCTCATGTAAGCAAAATCAATGTAAATACTTAATAGTATACTCAGAAAAAAACATTTCCATAACAAATCTTATAGCTGAGAGGTTTCCAAGGATGAATCATGTAATCAGTGTGGCCTTCTCTTTAAGAAGTAGCCAATACAGTGAACTCCTCATAAAGGAGTTAAATATTCATATCAGTAGTTCCCTACTGGAGGGATATCAGTAACAGTATGCTAGTTCTACCTTCCCGCTAACAAGGGCTTTATTAGTAATATGTAACTACAAGGTGCACCACGTCTAACGAACCCGTCGTTAGCTACGGGATTCATCAAGGTCTACTCCCATTTATGCTTTTCTTGTAATTAGTAGAAGCATTTCAAAATCGAATAGAGCATTAAATCTTATCAAATCATATTATTTCAAGGTTTAACAATCACATGTCAAAATACTATTTCTCAAATAAGTGTAAAACCTTTTCATTAACACTAATCATATCTTGTAAGAATGAGATCATCTCAAATAATCCTTTCAGTATCATATCAAGTAAAAGACTTGTCCCACATGCAAGTTCCAAACATTCGGTAACACATTTACTTTATAAACCATGTGAAAATCATGAAAGTTATAAACATCAATTGTGGTAAGATTACTACTCACAGTACTCCTGTCGAATTATCAAGTTCGCCACTCAATTACTCGTACGAATTCCTTTGGTCAATCTATAATCACATTCATAACAATTTCGTGTTAACTCCTTCGTTTAGGCTATTTCATGCTAAATTCAGAATACCCAGCCCCTTTTTGGACTTCTTGGTTGCCCACCAATTTGATGCACCATATATATTCAAGCCATGAGTAATCAGTTGGAGCAATAAACTATTAACTAAATCTATTTTATCCATCTTATTCACATCCAATTCTACATATCCTCTAATCTCTAGCAATCAATTTCTATCCCCAAAGTAAACTACCTAGGCTAGGAGTCTTAGCAAGTCTGTAAAAGAAGAAGAAAGGAAACACAGATTTACCTCAAACCTATTTCTCCTCCTACGCCTCTTACAATTTTCACCCTTCAACTCTTTCTTCTCTTCTCTGTTCCTTCGCTGGAAAAGAAACGCAGCTCCTACCGTTCTCTTCTTTTCTACTTTTTCTTATTTTTTTCTTTGTTGCAGCGTTGATGCTGCTTCTGTTAGGGCTTTTAGCCCCCCTTTTTTTTATTTTTCTAAACGTTTTTGGTCAAACAACACCACACCCAATCAACTTATTTTTTTAATTTTATTTTTAAATAAGAGCTAAATGACATTTATGCCCTTATTTTAATATAGGGTATTACAGGTTGGAGGCGCTGATAGATGGAGAGGAGACAATTAACTTGTAATGTCACTTATGAGTTTTTTTTCTCTTCTAACATTAGGGAAGTCTAAAACATTTTGACCAACCAAATATGAGAAAATCAGAAACCATACAAAACAAACCCCTAGACTCGACATCAACCTACTCAGTGTAATCCAACAACATCACCCCTAGACTCTTCAATTTATATATGTGAAGGGAAATTCAGTTTTCTTGCATTTTAAATTATGGAAGTGCATAAAATTGGTTCATTTTTAAATTACATGAAAGCTAAATGTGTCATGGTACTATTGTAAGGTTGTTTCAGATGGTACTCGAATTCCATCTGCAACAATGAAGAAAATTAGCGACAAAGTGAACATGGATCTAGTTCAGGAGTGGTAGAGGTAGGCCGAAGAAGTATTGGGGAGAAGTAATTAGACATGACATGACCCAATTTTAGCTTACTGAGGGCATGACCTTAGATAGGAGGTTGTGGAAGACATGTATTAGGGTAGACGGTTAGTAGAAAGGAGTGCATTGTTCGTCCATACTAGTAGGCATAGTATCTCTTGTAGTTTCTTGTTTTTCGATTTCTGTTACTATCTAATGTTTCTTGTACTTCAACTGTCGTATTATTTTATTGTGGTATTGTTCCTTGACTATCTGTTATTTTTGTTACTATCTGTTGGTTCTTGTACTTTCGCTACTATTTGTTGTTTTTCATTGAGCTGACGGTTTATCAAAAACAACCTCTCTACCTTTGACTTAGGGGTATGGTTTGCGTACACTCTACCTCCCTAGACCCCATTTTGTGGGATTACACCGGGTGTTGTTGTTGACCTCTTGAATATGCAGATTGTTGACTTGGAAGAAAAGAAAAAGGAAGCTCCTGACAACAAAGCTAAATTGAGGAAGCTGAATCAAACTATCACAAGTTCAACATTGAACGATAATATATTGACGAAACAAAGCATCGATGATATCTTTGATGACGATTTTGAGGTAATATTTTGATCTTTGTTACAAAAACAGTTGCATTTCTGTTGTCTATTGTTGTTTTATATTTTACTCTCTACAAGTTTATGTCTGCTCTCCTTTGCTCAATTTTCTACTTACCCTTAATCAAACTTAAATAAGTTTTGATTCACTTGAGCGATAAGAAATATCCTCCTCGATATGTGGTGAAATTCCAATAAAGTCTTCCCAACTCAGGGTTTGTCCTTTTTAATACGCCAGCTCGTTATTATGTGTAAAAACTAGGACTCTAGAAATCCTCAACAGTCAAATTAATTGATATTTAAAATCCTAAATCAACTAGGGTTGATTAAATGAATTCTCCATATCCATTTTGCACTAGTGAGGTTCACTTCATTCCAGTAGTAAATAATTTAGGAGTTCTCACACATATTCATACACAACTAATTAGTCCAATATCAACTATTGCCTATATGATTCATTTGTTGACACATTTCGTTCATCTTCTGGTGAGACCTCTGAGGGATTTTAAGTTTGCTGAAATAACTTCCTTCCATGTGGTTTTAGCTCTATCTGTCAACTTTTTTCACTTTCAATCATCATATAATCACATGGACAGACTGAAGGATCTATGTAAGGACATAGCTAAATCTTCTCAGACGACATACTCTCATTTTATCTTGTGTGTTACGTGTACATTAAGGTGAATGCGGTCATTTCTAATCTTGTTCAATATAGATACCACATCCTTCTAATATGTAGTTTCATTTTTTGTACCTACTTTGAAATTGATACTAGCCAGAGTTTAATGAAGGTCTTTTCGTGTACCTCAGGAACTAAGGACAGATCAGTCCAATCAGACCGAAAGTGAGCCGGATTATGACTTGTACTTGGAAGGCTGTGATTGAGGCACGGCGGAATGGAGAAGATTGGTTGTTATTAACGTAGATCGTAGTGGTATTTAGGTCTAAATGGTTGTAAATATAACCCTCTAGTTTTTGTGCCAACTTAGAATCTAATGCATAAATGATTGTAAATATAATCCCTCTAGTTTCTGTGCCAACTTAGACTCTAATGTATAAATGATTGTAGATATAATCCCTCTGGTTTCTTTTGACGACTTGCTAGTTGTCGTCCTTTTCATAGTGACCTTTCAATATCATCCCGTCAAGAAGAAAACCTTTAGGCTTATTATCCAAAAACTTGTTTAGAAATATTGTAATGAAAGAAACGTCATTGGGAATTTGACCAAATAAGAATGTTCAATTCCTATAAAACCTATCACTAAAATTTCTCTAGAGGGAGATAGGGCTAAGTAGAGCGAAAAGGGTTGAGTTAAACTCTATTTGGATAAGTTGAGAGAAAGGACAGCAAAGTAAACCTCCCCCACAATAAAGCAGTCATTATTAACAGACATTACTTAACACTGTAAAACAAAAAATAAAATAAAATTGTAAATACTAGAAAAAACTATAACTACTCTGTGAACGGACAGTTCCATTGGAGGATCTGGAACTAAACTCCTTTTCAAAAGTGAGCAAATTTTTCTTTTCGAGCTCCAAAATCTTGATTCATGACCCACCTGTTTAAGCTTCAGTTCTTCAATCTGCCTTCGTACTCTCCATGGCTACCGTCACACCAACTTCAGCTGGCCGAATGATTCGGTCATGCAAGGTGTACCCCGACTGGAACAAGAATGCCTATTAGTCATTCGACTTCAATGAAAAGGGATGTATAAAGTAAATACTAGATTTGCAATAATCAATAAGGATAAAGTGCATGAAGATTGAAATAGCAAATAAAATACACGAATGCCGGAGAAGAAATTCCTAACAGATACCTTGAGGCAGACAGCGACCATGCCAGGAGCCTTTTTAGGATCTGGTACTTGAAACACTGCATTATGCTTATTTGGATCAAATTCTTCATTTGTAGGATCATATTTTCCCACACCAAATTTTTTGAATACCTGAAAAGTAACGAGATGTAAGCAAAAACCAGCACTGAGAAACATATAATGGAGACCTCCTCGCGAAGGTCTTTCGAGACATTTAAGTCGAAGAAGCAACAATAACATAGATCAGAAGGAAATAGGAAGGATTACAAATTTAACCCCTTGAAGTTACTGAACCTTACATTACAATTGGAGCAACAGTAAGGATTTTACTGGGATTTTTCCAATATCAAAGAAATTGTTTTGGAGCTTCTCTTCCAGCGGCATGTGTACATATATAGCAAACTGCAAACCCTCTTCGCTGCTGCTTCATTTCAGAAGCTGGTTGGGGCATTTAGCAGAAGTGAATGAGCAGCAATAGGTTCTTTTGCCAAAATCTGTAGGGTTTTACACGGCTTTAAAGGCTAATTTTTGGAACTACCACCTTGTTGAAATTTAAAATTATAAATTTCTCCGGATTCACCCTAAAAGACCTAAGTTGTTTATATTGTAGATTATGTTTGTAAAAAAAAAGGTTGAAGTGTTTCATAGATGAATTCAGAGTCTACGAAAGCAGTAAAAAAGGAACATAAGCCATGGACTATATTTAGGTGAAAAAGTGTACCTCGGAAAGCTGTTTATCAGTCATTTCAACACCTTCCAGAAGTGTCTTCAGAAGTGGCACAGCACCAACAGTATCCTTAGATTCATCAATTTTGGAGAAGCTCTCTTTTACAATAGAAGAAGCCCGTTCCATATTATCAGCAACATCTAGAAGAGATTTCACAAAATTCTGCAATAGCATTTATGCAGAAGATGAGAGAAAATCACAAGCATAACGTAATACTAATAAGTAAATGCAGGACTATCTGGCAAAGCATGTGCCTAGAAAAACTAACTTGAATGGCAAACTTTTTGGAATTTTCTGCTTCTCGTTTGGTTCTGTTCATTACATTCTCCATCTCCGCATAAGATCTAAGAGCTTTTTCCTTCATTTTCTGAAACTCATCATCTTTTATCTTTAGGAGTTCTTCCTTCTCAGCCACTAGTTTCACCAAGTCATCCCTAGAAAGATCCTCTGTGTCTAAATCAGAATCAGAATCAGAAGATCCAGCTTGTTTAGTACGTCTTCTTCTTCGTTTGACGTTTTCATTTGTGTTATCATTGGATGCCAAATCAGGACCTGATTCATCATTCTCATCTTGACCCTGAGAATCAGCAGAAACTGAAGCTTCACATTTTTCACTCACTTCTCCATTCTCTTTTGTGCTTCCCGGTTTGCTTTGGGACTGAGATGTCTCTTTTTCATTATGTTGGGGCGATGCAGAGGATGAAATTCCAAACCGTTGCAAGACAGATTCATGGAATAGAGTAACCTGATTCACCATTAGCAGAACCAGCAATATTTAAGTGCATATGGAAATTGAACATTTCTTCTTTTGACAAGTACAGAGTAACTAATACATAAAATCTCAAGGCATCAAACTTAGTGGAACGCTGATTTTACAGCTCGAGCAAGTTAAAAGATCTATAAAGTTATCTAGGCACTGTACAGTATCTTGATCACAGCAAAAAGAACAAGTTAGCCAGGTAACTATTTTTCAAATTATGTAGGTCTGGATATCCCTTTGAAACCTGACAGAGCCAATCCAACTGATAAACATCCTACAACTGGTAGTAAACATAACACACTCCATACCAAACATCCCAGGAACAAGCTCCAAATATTGCAAACTATCTCAAAATGCAGAAAAAGATTGCTTATAGTTGTTTCTAAAATTAAGCAAGCTAGCCAATTAAGGTACTCCAACATCTGGCACCTTTTTAGATTCTCAAAATTTCAGTAAAGGTTTCAAGTGATTGTTTTGCATCCTGATTTTTTACAATATTCTGTTGATACAGCTAAAGTAACACTAAGATCAACGATTCAAATAGAAGCCTATGATACAGCTAAATTACGAGTACTGCTTAAACCCTAGCAAAACCCTACACATTAAAAATCGACGAAAAATGAACAACTTCATAAGTATTAAGGCACAACATCAAACCTTCTCTTTGAATTCACGAAAGGAGTGAAACTGAGATGCAAGACTGGGAACGTATTGTTGCTGTTGCTGTTCTCGGGAATAGAGGAGCAACGAGCTCCGGCACTGAGTTACGACGGATTTTGGGAAACGAGATGAAATTCTACCAACCAACATCTCCAAATTCACAGTTTGAGCTCTGATTTGGAGAAATGGAGAAGTGAGAAATATGGAGAAGAGAGGTAAATAGAAGTGTTCAGTTCATCGCTTGTAGAGAAAGAAAATTGTGAATTGTCGACAAAACCCCTGTCTTGTTCAACAGGGTATTATACCGTAATCCCTTTATTTAAAAAAAAAAAAGACATTTTTTTTAATTTCAATTTTCCACGTGCACGTTTAAGACCATAAGATTAAATAACAATTTTGTACATTTGACATAATTTTAATTTAGGATCACAAGATTCAAATATCTTCTTTATTTTCTTAAATTTTTGTCAATTTCGTGTCAAGTCAAACTAAGTCAATCTTTTAGAAACCGAGGGAGGACTGTGAAAGTAATAAGAGGATGTCAGGGTTATATTTGTCATTTTGAGAAGATACTTCAGTTAATGATGGAAACGTCCAGAAAGGGATAGGAAAATTGAGTAACGGCCCTTGGAAATCTTCATCTCATGACGGCGTCTACTAGACGAATTTTTTCTGCCCATCAATTCTTTTAATGATAAATATTATCTTAGTTTTTGTTATTCTTTTTTTTTTTTACTATATTAATAGTAAAAAAACCAAGAATCTCATATAATAGATAAAATTGTGCACTAATCTTGGATGTTTGACAAATTCGTAGTGTTTGAAACAATTATCTTGTTAACTAAAAACAACACACTTAAACATAAATCCTACAAAATTAAATGTTCGATAAATTTTTGGAAATTGTATTGCGCATTAATTTAGTATGGCTATATAGCTCCATTCACCTTAACGGTCATCAAGCCTAATCCGTTAATGAAAGCCATAAAACGTTCATAAGGATATTGAATTGTATTCAACTTAAAATACAATCATGAAATTAAAAATATCAAAAACTCCTTAGAGACGTACCATAAAAAAAACTTTGTTGGCCGATTGGTTTTGCTAATGAATCTTTTTATGAACAACAACATACTCAGTGAAATCTCACTAAGTGGAGTCTGAAGAAGGTAGGGTGTATGCATACCTTATCACTACCTCGTAAATAAAAACAAGAAGCATCAACACAAAAGTAAGATCTACCCGGATGTAGAATTCATAATGCATATTTACATGCAGCCTTATTTACCATATGATAATATTACTTCAGTACTCACTATTAAGCCCAAGTCTCAATGTGGGAGTAAGAATAAGAATACACGATCCATAAAATAATAAACATCACGTCTGCCAGGCGCCAGCAATTACTCTATGCTATATCAGCTCTGGACCTCGTCAATCGTAAGGATTTCGGAAATTCTTGAGAAGTTCAGGGATGTCATAACCAAGCATGTCATCGACGGATTGTATCAATTTGGGCTTCAACTTCTCAAACTTATCAATGTTATAACCACTCAGAACTTCCCTGAAGTGTTCGACGTTAGGAAAATCCCCAGCTGGTAGATGGTGTTCCTTTTGAACCTGTTTTGATGAGTTGGAAATTAAGACACAATACTAAAGCTCCATACAAGAATCATGTCACGAGTGCATGAAATTGCTTGTTGGTGCTAAACATGCATGCACGTTGACCACATATGTACGTAGATTTGAGACAGAAAACAGAGAGGAGAGAGAGAGACGGACCTTCATAAATTGATCTTCCAAGTTATCAACAAGTTTTTGCTGGGTCTTGGCTTTGCCTATCATAGCAGGCATCTCCTTTTTCAGGTGACTGATAATGTAAGAATGTATCTTGGCAGCTCTAGCACGTTTTACGAATTCATTTATCTGCACCAAAATATAGCCTGTTTGTTATCCTTATTTTTCAAAAAACTTGGACGCACAGTATATAGAAGTAAGTAAAATGTGATGCCATAATGAAGATTATGAACTTACACGACGATCACAAGCCTTCTTTGGTATGTTTTTCAAGTCTGTAAGGAGATCATCTTGTTCCTTCTCAAAAAGTTCTTTTCCAATTGGCCCTATAGCAGCCTCATTTATTGGTTTGTCATTAAATGATCTGTGAAAGATGAAAAACTACATTATTGAGGAACTCCAAAAAGTGATGAAAGTCTGTAATATTTTGTTATCTACAAGGATACAACTCAAAAGGACTCAATATTATGCTCTATACACAAATAGGAAATTAAATGAAGATATCTGCTTCTAGAGCAAGCATGTTATACCTACACACTCAAGCATGAGAGCAAACAGTGTATGGTGGGGGAGTATCTCAAACATGAGGTAGGTTTTTGGACAGAGTAACCCCCCACCCCCACCACCCAAAAAAGCCTACCAGGAGTCAACCACAACCAGTGGCTCTTTTCCACTTTGCTCCCCAGTGACTCCAAACCCAACCTAATGATTGGAGGCTGAGTGTTCTTACCACTAGGCTATCCCTCCATTATTGTAACCATGTTTCAAAAAAATCAAGGTCTAACTCCCAAATCAGATGTCAAGTCTCATAAGGTGCAATCAAGATCTCAGTCCACTGGCAATAGTCTTAACGTAAGTGCAGGCTTGATACATCTTGAAGACATCCAGAAAAACATAGATATTTGAAATCCCAAAATAATACTCTTACTTTGTTGGGCAGAATACCAGAACTACTTGTAAGAATATAGAGATCATACCCTATGTAGACACGTGCAACTTCAGGGGTATTTAGAACCTTCCCTAAAGACCACATCAATGCTCCATAAACCCTCATAAGCTGCAGTTGACACCAACAATAAAACCAAATGGTTAGCTTAGTCCAGAAATAGGAGGAAAACCTTAATAGACCCAAAAAAACAAAAGTTGAGCCTACTTGTTGAGTATCAACTTGGTCAGCCTTGTTCAAAACCACCCGTATCTTATCATCATGGCCTCGAAGAGACGCAATCACACGTTTGAATTCATCACTTATATCAAGTTTGTGAGGATCAAACAAAAGAAGAATGAGATCACACTTAGAAGCAAACCAAGACGTCACTCCTGTAAAATCATAGCTCCTTTGTGTTCGTTGTTTTTCTCCTGATAGAACTCCAGGAGTATCAACAAATGTGATGTGCTCCAACAGCTAACATGAGAGAGGGAAAAGATGGGAAAAGGTATTCAGAGTCTGGTGAATTTATGAGAAAGTTCTGATCATTTAATGTATGAGTACAATCGCGTAGCATAACTCACAGGATGCGGCATTTGAGAACACTCAAACTTTGACAAAAATGCAGATCCAAAAGTTGTCAAACCGCTAAATGGCATATTTGCTTGAACTGCAATTGTGTTCCCTGGAATACTCCTTTCGTCGGGTCCATTCTGTATAATTACAGTAAAAAATGAACACCAGTCCAACAAAAAGATTAGCATAACAATCACTGTTGAGAAAACTATTACCAAATATGCATTCCATGGGTATAGCCTTCTACTTTCTAACTAAAAGTCTGGTTTAACTAGCAAAACTGTTGCAGAGTATTCTCAAGGAACTCTTTGATGTGATATATTTAGAACTATGTGTTAGGACAGAAGGGAGAAAATATATATCCACAAAAAGATGGTACAATGAATTGAAAAGCCATCTTTGTCAATTTAGCGCACACTATTTTGACACAACTTCAAATGGAATGAAAGGCATTCAACTCAAGGTGAAAACAAGAATAACTTCTCTTTTGTTCAGCAACATAATCCAAAAAAGGACTGAAAACAAGTGACCGCAGTGGTTAACAGAAACAAAGATAAGCAAAGTACCATGACAACCACAAATCTGTCTGTTGTAGGCTCTGGTCCAATGTGAGCACCTATAGACAAATAAGGAGCACAAGTGTCAACAGGAAGCTGTGAACAAACAAGAGACATGGACAAGAAAAAAGAGTGTTAGATGACCTGGATAACTGGTTCCAAGTAAATGCCTAATAAATGTAGTTTTTCCTGTTGAGTATTGACCCAAAAGCATCACCATTGGTTTGGCATCAAAATCACTATTTGTCTACCAACACAGAGCATATGAAGAAAGCAGTCAGTGGCTTCCCCTCCTATATCTTGAAAATAAGCACAACCAACACGATAAACTGCCTACCAGTAATGGAGAGACGAAATCATTAAAGTGATATGTTGCTTCCAGTGGCTTTAGTTTCTGGAGGTACAACTTCTTCAGTCCATCAACTATCGATGTGACGGAGCTTAAAGAGACCTGAGGGTAGATTAACCGAACCAAGCCTCATTTTAAGAGCAAAATCAGAAAATTTAGCATTAAATATGCTATGCAATGCTATAGGATGTATAGGGAGAATAAAGGGAGAGTACATTTCAATGTAACAATTTCAACAAATGGTTTATAACATAAAATTAAACAACGTTCTCGTTAATGGATAAGGACAAAAGATGCTTATTTACAAATTGACTTCACAGGGAAAACATCTGATATGATTTCAATTTGAGATAACTAAATGAATTTATGTTTGTAACTTGTGAAATATACAATTTTTAACATAAGTGTCAATATTTTAAGGAGTCCAAATAAGGACATCTGTCATATAACTAGGGAGGGTGAAAGTGGGTGGACCGGTGGAAGGTATTCCATTTAGGAGAAAGGATACCAGCTTAACATAGCAAAAATTGGAAAACATGCCATTCAAAAATAAATAAATTATACAACTGGCTAGTAGAAAAATGCATCAACTAGGTGAACAAAAGTGCAGAGGTCTGTGAGCTTACAAATAAAGTACAAGACTAACCACACTAACCTTCTTTACAGATGAAGATGATGAAAACCAATTAGCTGTAGCAGAAGATTGCACTGTAGAACTGCCTGCTTCCGAATCCAATTAGTTAGACATAGATGATCCATCTAACTCCCTTCTCAAATCCCCAAGAATCACTAAGAAAGAAGATATAAGAAAGATGTTGTATGTGTTGAGGTAAAATTACCATTCTGCTCAGGTTCACTTTTAGGCATACGCTTTTTCTTCTGTATTATAGAAAATACAAGTCAGTAGCACCACAATAAATGAAAACTAATGCAGAAAGTACACCAAGGATACTTACAGTTTGAAGTAAATCCAGACCTTCCAAGCTAGGGGGTTGCAAATTTTCAAAGTCAACTGCCATGATTACAATTGTTCTAATTGTAAGAACACTAATAGTATATGACAACAATCCTACAGCTAAAGAAAGAGAACACAGGGCATTGTAATGAACCAACTAGTTTGCCAGAGATCACATTCTAGAGACTACTCTCGTTGCTAGATTACAGTCTAAATTTTAAAAATTTAAAGCTTGCTAGTTACCTTCGGCATTTAAGAGATCACTGCTTACTGGGTGGCCAGCTTGTGCCAAAGAGACTAACTAAATGTTTGGAAAAAAGAAAGGATCAGAGTCTTATCTGGATTAAAATTAAATACCAAGTTGAAATGCAAGTCTGCAATGAACTAGTACCTGCATTGCAGCAATAAACTCTCTAAAACCGAGAAAGCCTTGCCGTTTGGAATCTGCAATTGCCCACACCTTGAGACAGAAGAAAAGAAAAACAATCCATTGAAATAAAATTTGCGAGTTAAGAAGAAGAGAACTGGCAGAAAAGAAGGGATCAATCTGATTCAGAATAGCTACAGTAGTACTAGGCGGAAACTGACTCATAATAAAGCATACGAGCATAGGGTGGAGAAGTGACACATAATAGAAGACAGTATGAAAGTCAAAAATACAATATTATTGCAGATAGTCAGTTGATACTGGGCATAACCTATGTAGCACTACCAAAAGTAATGTATAAGTAAGCATCTGTTCAATTTTGGGTGTAAGAGAAGGGAAGAGAATAAACTTTGCCATCCAATTAGTTAGGGTTTCTTCACCATCAAAACTTAGTTGTATCACTGCACTTGTCAAAATACACCCACTTTATCCACTGGTTTAGTTCTGTTCACTAATCACTGAAAAACGTTAATATGAATTGTAAATGGCTAGAAATGGTCCAACATACAGGATTTCCTATTTAACAGGACCTACTAATCCACATGTCTAATCAATCCTCTTTGAATTTCAGATTGGAGGTCACTCTCATTAGTTGTAAAGATGAAGTTCACAGAAATACTCTCCAGTGTCAACAGTGCAAGAGGTTCACCAGTTTGAAAAGTTAAAATGGCAAAGCACAACACTCAAGTTCGGAGCTACAAGCGCAAGTAATCAGAATGTCAATCGATCAACAGTTCTTCAATCTCGAACTTGTTGGGGTCAACTAATGTGAGTGACAATAACTAAATCCAAACATAGAGTAGCCGAAATTGCCTATATAAATCCTATGCTCTTCATTGTGTTATGTTCTTAGCTAAATCAACATCAATTATGAGAGATGGTATAGCTTTTGACATAACTTTAATTGGATTTTAAGATTTTATCTCTACATCATCGTCATAGTATCACACTTATTGATCGTTTTCCGTTTTCCTGATGAGTTCTACACAAGATATGATCGAACCATCTCATGAAACCTTCTCTTTTCATCCTTTATGAGTTCAACTTTTACACTTGTATGCTAAGTTGCTCAGACTCGGGTGTGGGTGTCTAGTACGGGTGCAAATCTAAACATTGTATCCTTCATGGTATAAATTCTAAAATTAGTAGCTAGTCGGGCATCGTTTAGTTTTCCTTCTCTGTAGACATGGATGCAGCACCGGAAGTGAAGAGTCCGCGCAACTTAGCTTGTACCCTCTATTGGATGTGATCTTTTTTTATCTTACCTAATCTTGTATGACTACACATCCATTATAGTATTTGCATTTTTAAGACGCTCATCTTGTGGTATGTTGGACCATAGAAATGCATTCACTCTCATTGTATCTCTACTCTCAAATAATTTGTTGGTCTCAGCATTCCAATGAATTTCACTGTATGTGGGATGCCTACAATAGAATCCCAAAAAATCTGGATCACCCAGTGCAATGGGAAAGTCAAACAGAATTTGATCTCAACAGTAATTGTAACACAAATACCAGATATATATCCATGTAATTACATCACCAAAGAATCAGAGAATACGATGCTAAAGAACTGCTCCCGATCCAATTACAGACATAAAAACAATGATTAATGACCTACTTCACATCCAATTTCAGACAAAGTGTCATTAGCCCCAATTAACCTTAACTTCCTAAAGACCTAAACTACCATCAAGGATCAGAAACAAGAAGTTGCATAAAAAGGCAACTGCTATTTGGTTGAGAGCAATTCAATTATGGAAAATGCTTTGCACGAATCGAGTCAGTTATTAAATTGAAAGGAGAAGAGAACAAAAATCCTGTGTTTACAACATGGACAATTAGAAGTTCACTAGTTTAAGAACTTATCCTCCTCCAATCTGAACATTGAAGATTACTAGGGCCTTAGTAAATCTTATTATTGTATGGAACCATTCACGATGAAGATTAAGATTGTGTTTGTTATGAATCCAATTTTTCCATGTTTGGTTGTTCAAAATATTTTGGAAAATATTTTCTCTAGGAAAATGACTTCCTTAATCAAAGTACAGAAAACAAGTTACATAAGTGACATTGCAAGTTCATTATTTCTTTCCAACCCACCCAACACCACCACCCCCTACCCTTGACCATCCCAACCCTTGCCACCCTCGAACCACCAGTCCCCACCCCATCCCGCCCACATAGTATTTTGCTAGATTACATATATATGCTGTTGGAATAATATTTCTTTGCTTACTCACCAAATACTAGAAAATAAGCCAGAAACCCACTTATTTTCTAACAAAACATTTTCTAGGAAAATATTTTCCTTTCATACCAAACACTTAATCTTACAAGAACTGAAACATATAACTATACTCGCTAGCAAAAATTGTCACTCTAAGCCATTCTACTGCACAGGGGAAAGAATAAAAACCTGCTTGAGGTCCTGCCGAGGCAAATTGGACATGGCAAAGAACTTGATAGCATCACCGCCAGTGAGGCGTCCATCTCCATCTGATAAAAATACTCAAATTCATTTTCAGCATAAATTTGTGAAATCAAATGGAGCATACAAACATATAAGTATAAACACGAAGAGGATCATCATAATGAGGGTACCTGAATCGGCTAAACTAAACCATTGTTGATAGATTTTTTCATGATCTTTGGAGCACCGATTAATCGGAGATGTATCAAACTCCATTATTCAATTGGCTTTTTCACCTATCTGAGTGCCTTGCTTTTAGGGGAACGCTTTTTATGTTTCCATTTTCCTTCACTGATTTTTTTTTGTAGGAAGAATATTTGTATGTAAATAATTTATATTTATCAAATTAAGTAAGTAGTAACTTTCTAAGTTTCTAAATTATTTATTAAAATTTAATATTATTAGTTTATATATGTCATACTAAAATTAAAGTGATAATTTTGAAACTATAATAATAGATGTGTTGTTTGAAGTAGGATTTGTTTCTAAAATAGGAGAAGATTTTTTTAGTATCCTACGGTAAGAATGATTTTGAGTTATGCATCGTACTTGTTATTAGGCAGTACTCATACAAAATTTACGTGTATAAATCACATTTTCCCCTTGTTAATCATGTATTTGTTAAGTTTCCCTAATAATTAGGTAAAGAGAAAGGTGAAAATAAGTTGTTTTCAAACGGTAAAACTTAATCTTCCTCTCTTTTTTTTTTTGGTGCATACTAAATATTGTATTAAATAACTTAATAGGAAGCTCAGTTGATTGACTACTTGTACATTTGTAGAACAACACTTACATTAGTATAAATAGTGATATTAGCATGTGAGCAACATAAATGGTACTTGGTCTATTATATGTACATTAGCAAAGGGTTAGTGATTTGTTGACTATTACAAAATATAGTTGTTTGTATATTACTTTTACCACGTATATGCAAAGTTAACGTTGGGAAATTGGGGAAAATAGCAGAAGTGAACAAGTCTAATTATATCTTCAAGTAAATCAAATGGTGGGCGTGTATTGTTTGAGCGAATAGACGAAAGTGTCAAGTTGGCATGATGAGGTTGTAAATGGCCTAATATTTGGCACCTAAAAAGGGTGTTTGGGTGGAGCTAAAAGATGTGTTGGTCAATAAGCTAACTTTTTATTGTGTAGAGCTTGGATATTGACAATATAAGAAATTTCATAATTTTTCGTAAGGTACTATTGAACATATATAAATTATTGTATGTCACACAATAGCACAACTGCTTATCTGATTTCTCCTTAGGTTTGAGCTTAGTTACAAAATCCCAATTAAGCAAGTGAAGTTTTCTTTTTAAATCAATGGAACCCCAACTAAAGTTACGCTCATAAAGTTCTAATAACTTAATTTTATATTTTGGTAGGTGAATAAATTAAATAAATATGATTGAGGAAACTATTTAGTGTATTTTTAATAATCGTTATATCATGTTGACCTTAATGGGAGTTACAACGAAGATGGGAAAACCCAAATATTTTCCAAAGTGATGACTCTCCAAAATATTCAAATTGTTTTTTTTAAATGGGAATCCTAAAATAAAAGTCACGTATTTTAAGATTTTCAATTTTGTTTGTTTATTAAAAAGAGAAATCATGAATTAAAAAGAAATTTACCTTGAACCTTGGCAATGATGATTTTTCTAGATTTTCAATGGCTTAAAGTTGGAGCCTCTTTGTGTAAAAAATTAAAAGAAAATATAAAGATGGATGAAAAAATCTTGCTAACTAGGATTGAACCAGATACCACTTGAAAACGGACCCTTAAATTGGTGAACCATTTAGTCATTTTAAGCACATATTACATTACCTAATATTTAATAAGGAAAAAGGACATCATGCATACATGACAATATCAGATACATCAACAACTAATTATTACAATCATCAGTAGTAAACAAATGAATGGAATGATAATCCTCAGAGACAACAGATGATAATGTCCTAACTTTTTCATCTCCTTCTAATTCAAAATATTTTTCAGTAGGACCAAGCAGGGGCGTATACAGGAGGGGGTTACCGGGTTCACGTGAACCCATGGTCCCCTCCCGAAATCATATATAGTAGTGTTATATTTTTTTAAAATATTTAAATATAGATGCGTGAATCCAGACTCGAAGTATCATATAATGTAGTACGATGATGATTGGGTGCACCTCTCTAGGTGAGATTAGAAATTTGAATCTTTTATCTATCTTGTTTTAGTTTTCTTTCTAAGATTTTGTAACTGGTTTGGATAAATAAAAGTTAATTTTGGAATGATTTTAAAATTTTAATGATTTTCAGTAGAAAGAATCTAACTGATCAAATTTATGTCTTAGATCCACCTTTTAATAATAGTGCACCCATTATCTATAAATCCTAAATACGCCTCTGGGACCAAGTACAATAAGTTGTTGCACACTTACAAAATCTATCTTATTTGTGTACTCATTAACTAAGGCAATAAAAGAAATAAGATTAGGATCATATCCTTTACAATAATGAACCAATCTCTTCTCATAATGTGGTTCTGAATTATTAAGTCACTCACCATCATGATAAAAGTATATGATGACATTTATTATTTTAATAACCTACAAAAATTTAAATAAAGTAATTATACAATACTAGATAACAGATTAGCTAAGTGAAATAGTTAAGTATTAAAACATAATGTTAGTTAGTCAGTATTCACATTAGGAAAAAAGAGGAAAATGAGCAGTGATACATTAAGTACATGAAATTAAATTGTTAAGCATTAAAGTTAAGTCAATAGTATTAAAATTAAATTGTTAAGTGTTAAAATTAAGTCAAATTAGGAAGAGTTAACAAGTCAAATTAAACTATTAAGTAAAAAATAAGTCATATTAAACTGTTAAGTAAAAAATAAGTCATATTAAACTGTTAAGTATTAAAGTTAAGTAAAAAATAAGTCATATTAAACTGTTAAGTATTAAAGTTAAGTAAAAAATAAGTCATATTAAACTTTTAAATATTTAAGTTAAGTCATAAACTAGAAGAGTTAACAAGTCAAATTAAACTGTTAAGTATTAAAGTTAAGTCAAACTAGGAAGAGTTAACAAGCCATATTAAATTGTTAAGTAAAAAATAAGTTATATTAAACTGTTAAGTATTTAAGTTAAGTCACATATTATACTGGAAGAGTTAACAAGTCAAATTAAACTGCTAAGTATTAAAATTTCAAACTAGGAAAAGTTAACAAGTCATATTAAACTGTTAAGTATTAAAGTTGAGTCAAACTAGGAAGAGTTAACAAGTCATATTAAACTGTTAAGTAAAAAACAAGTCCTTTTAAACTGTTAAGTATTAAAGTTAAGTAAAAAAAAAAAGTCATATTAAACTGTTAAGTATTTAAGTTAAGTCACATATTAAACTGGAGGAGTTACAAATCAAATTAAATTGTTAAGTACTAAAGTTAAGTCAAACTAGAAAGAGTTAACATGTCATATTAAATAACTTGACATCATATAATCTTAGAAAACATTAAACATTTTATTCATAACATGTGGCTATTTTTTTAAATTCAAGTGACTAGACCTCTAAGAAGGCAACAATTGTCTTGTAAGAATATTTCTAAGTGAGAACCATACTGAAAATTGCAAAAGTGTCTGATTCTTGACTGTTAAACTATCAAAAAGAATAGAGACATTCCACAAAGAATGTAGGTCTACCTAATTATAACTTTAAAGGATGACAATAAATAATAACCCCTAACAAGTACATAGTAAAAAGACAAACAGACAACAAATTTTAATAAAGGAGATAAAGAAATCAATAAATAAACTAGTAAACAAAAGAAGAAGATAAACAAATCAATAAATAGACAACTCGGCAAAAGAAGAAGATAAAAAAATTAAGGGAAAAAGGACAAATATACCTCGGCCGAATTTTGATAAATGGTACGTCTATGCCCTCCATTATACTTTTCATCCATCTCAGCCCCTGCCATCCAATTATTGATGCACATATGCCCTCTCACTAACAACACTCTCATTCTGTACACGTGGCTAAATCCTAAGCAACTACCCGATTGACCATTTCTTTTAACCCATAAACTAAGAACCCGCCCCATAACCCAATACCCACCCGATTTGTATCTAAAATATATCCTCTAAAATCAAAATTAAAAGACCCAAATATCCTAAGTCACTTTCGTATCCCACAAACCCTAGCCTTCATCAGTAAAGTTCGTAGATTCCATAGTTTGTTGGTCAATTCCACCATGTGTTCATCGATTTCATCGCGTGTTCATCATATTTTCTTAGTCAATTTTTCATCTATCTATCGTTTCCCTCAAATCAGACCTAAAACCATGTCTAAAAGTACTTGTGATGCAATTAGTAACTCCATGATGACAACTTGTTTTTGTGGTGAAATGACTCGTTGTTTCACTTCAAGGACTTCATTGAACCTCGAAAGAAGATTTTATAGATGTTCTAAATCTAAGGTACGTTTTTCGCTAAATGTAAATTAATATGATTGCTGCTTGTATTTTGGTGATTATGAGTTCTTCTCTGTTATTTTTATCAGATTGAAAATTGTAGATTTTGGAGGTGGGAAGATAGTTCTTCAGAAAATTCTTCCATTGAAGTTAATTTACTGAAGTCTAAATTGGAAGTTTCTACGTTAAAAATGGAGAATTTGAGAGAGTCGTTGAATGCGGTTAAGATTGAAAGAGACAATTTAAAGAAAAAATTGAAGATTTAGAGAGTTTAAACTACTTCGAGGTGAATAAATCAAGAAATTTGGAAGCGAAAGTGTTGAAGTTGAAGATGTCGTGTATACTGTCATTTACTGTGTTTGTGGTATTTGTTGTTGCAATTTTCAAGTGATTAATTGTTGTGTAGCATGAGGAATATATGTTGTTGAATTGTAGTTTTCAAGTGTTAGTTATTTCAAGTATTTGTAGATTTCAAGTATTCCTATGTATTAGTGAATCTTATGTTTTGAATTGTGTTACTGTATAAGAAAGATGTGTATTGAATGTAATTTTCAAGTGTTGGCCATTATTTAGTGTAGCTATTTGCTTCAAACGTATTGTGAATTTCTAGTTGGCTTGGAACATTATTTTGTGTCTTTTGCCATAAAGTTTCTAGTATTTAGAGATGTTAAATTAGTCATTATATTGAAGATGGATAAAGTTTCAAGTATTGCCATAAAGCTTGCTGGTGACTGACTTCAAGTGCTCTACTAACACATGTTAAATCAACTTTAAAAGGTCTTATGTTTTCCTTGTATTTAGAGAATCTGAAAATGAAATGAAAGCTTGTCTTATCATTATTTGTGAAACATGTGTTTTCAGGTGTTATTAAACTTGCACAAAGGCACTATTAAACAGTCAACATGAAAGTCACTAACCAACTCGCACAAAGGATAAACAAATACACTGTTAAACTTGCACAAAGGCACAACAAAAACAATATTAAACTTGTACAAAAACACATCAAAGACACCATATATAACATTCAAACATTGGTCATATATAAGCAAAACGTCTTAGTTTTAGCTGATACACTCAGCCTATACAAACAGTAAAAGCAAAATAGAGCACCAAAACAATAAGTTTAACCTTAAAGGCATCAGCCTATACAGAATAGTACTACCAAAACATCACAATAATATCATTTAAGTCACCAGCCTATACAAAACATAGGAAAAAAATAAGTTTAGCCTTAACATCATTAAAGGCACCAACATATACAAAACAGTAGTACCAACACAATATCATCATCCCCTTTTTGGCCTTAACTTTTGTAGCTAGTTTGTAGTAATTTCATCATTTCCATTCCAAGTTAAGCCAGTTTGTGCTATGGAAAGATTTGTAGGTTCACTAACACCATATTTGTCACCTCTGAAGCCTATTACTCTACTTCCCATTGGTTCTTGTGGGTTCTGTCTCTTTCTCAATCTTGTTAGAAAAGCTTTTTCTGAGATTGTTCTTAGCCTTAGCCTAGGGTCTTCATCATCATCCTCAGCTACTGAAAATTCTCTTGTGTTGGTTGTGGGGTTACACAGTTTATGTCTTCCTCAAAAGCTTCATATTCATCACTTAAACCTCTCCTAGGTTGCCTCTTTTTTCCCCTACCAGTTTCTTTTCCTTGCTTAGCAGGTTGCTTCCCCTGCTTCTTAGTAGGTTGCTTCCCCTACTTTGCCTTATTAATCATAATAGAAGATAGAGAATTAAATAGTAAAATGGAATAATTATTTGATGTAATTAAAGATTTAATGAAAATTACCTTTTCACATCCTCTTGCATTATGATTTTGTTCTCCGCAATTACTACATGTCATCACTTTTCTTTTTCTTGTTTGCTTCCATACTCCTTACCTCTTAATTGCTTCATTCTTTTCTCTTTTCCTCATAAGCTTAGGTCTGCCAACAAGCTTGACCAATTCTGGTGGTTCAATGGCATGCAAAGGATCACATTTTTAAAATGGTTCTCCCCTAACAGGTTGTAACTTGTGTTTGTAAACTGCCAAGGCTGCCTCCTTACTATAATATCAATCAATTTCATTCTTTGGTATTATTTTCTGGTGCTCCATGGCCTTAATTGCATGTGGACATGGAATTTCAGTCAGATCCCATGTTCTGCATGTGCATTTTTGTCTCTCTTAAGTTGACAATGTGTCTATCTGCACCTTCAATGACCTCATAGTCATTATCCCCATTGCCACTCACCTTACAAACCTTAGAAATCTTCAAATACTCAATAAACAACAACTCACTTTTGGTACTAAACCCATCATCTTTCCACTTCCTCACAACAACCTCTTTTGCTACCAACCTCTCCATTATTTTGACCCTGATGTCTTTCAACATTCGAATAATTGGTTTGTACCTTGCTTCAAGTATCCAAGCATTGAATGATTCAGTAAAGTTATTGTCCACAACCTAATTTTTTCACACTGTATCTAAATAGGCTCTGCACCATGCTTTTGGAGGATAGTTGTCTATTAAATCTTGTCCAGCCTCTTCATCAACTTCCTTGATCTCTTGAAGTTGGTCCTCAAATTCCTCTGTAAATGATGACCACGCAACCCACCATAACAATTTTTTCAGCTCACCTTTACCCCATATTTTGTACCAATTTGCCTCAATATGCCTTGCACAATATCTCTGATATGCTTCAGGTAAGACTGTCCTTATTGCTTCAAGCAGCCTCTAAGTATCAAATTAAAACAACTAAAATTAATAAAAGAAATAGTACTAAGCAAAGGTAAATAAAGTGCAAATTAGTAGTATAATATTACTTTCTGCATATCTTATATGAATGTCAGTCCTCTACCATTCTGAAGTTCAAGTGAAAGTAAGTTAATTAGTCATTAAGCCACATTTAGTAAGTTATATAAGTAAGTCAGTCAGTTACATTAGTTAGTTATTAAGTCAATTAGGAATTAGTTAGTAAGTCACAGTCGCATAGTAAGTTAGTAAGTCACAGTCGCATAGTAAGTTAGTAAGTCACAGTCACATAGTAAGTTAGTAAGTCACAGCCACATAGTAAGTCATATAAGCAAGTTACCTTAGTTAGTTAGTAAGTCACAATTAGTAATTCATATAAGTAAGATGCATTTCTTAGTTATTAAGTGACAAAAATTAGACTTGAGAATTATTTAACAAGTAACACAGTTAGTAAGTCAGTCACATGTTAGTTAATAAGTACTCACAAATGAACTAACTAAAATAATATTAAACTAGTGATCCATGTTAAAGTATGTGAGATAATTAGACACTACTAATTAACAATTAAACAAGTGATCCTACAGTTAGAATGAAATTAATAATAACTATCAGTTATTTCTTATGCACCTACAACATAAAGGTATGAAGAAAGGGCATAAAGACAAAGAAATGGAATAAAGAAAGGGGAGACAATCTGAAACAAAAGGAACAGAAAATGACACTATCAACCCAACACATCTAAACACAAACAAAAAAACCAATTCTTTAACATAAAGCCTAACAAACAGCATAAAAAGACTCTAAAGTGAAATTCTTGAAAACGAAGTTCATTTGAGCAGATAAAAGTGAACAAACCCCTATATTTTCACTATAAAAAACATATTCTACACACTAATTAAAGAAGCAAGTGAAAATCAAAACGCAACAACACATTTCTTTACTACCTATGAATGAAAATCGAAAACAGAAAAATAATGCATGTGAAATGAACAGTGTGAAATCATGGGTACCTTTGACCGGATCTCAGTGTTATGACACACATGATGGAATCGACCAACAAACTATGGAATCACGAACTTTACTGATGAAGGCTAGGGTTTGTGAGATACGCAAGTGACTTAAGATATTTGGGTCATTTAATTTTGACTTAGGGTATTTTAGATACAAATCGGGTGGGTATTGGGTTATGGGGCGGGTTCTTAGTTTATGGGTTAAAAGCAATGGTCAACCGGGTAATTAATTGCTTAGGATTTAGCCACGTGTACAGAATGCCAGTGTTGTTAGTGAGAGGGGCATATGTGCACCAATAATTGAACGACAGGGGCTGAGATGGACGAAAAGTATAATGGAGGGCATAGGCGTACCATTTATCAAAGTTCGGGGGGTATATTTGTCCTTTTTTCCAAAAATTAATAAAAAGACAAGTAGACAAACAATAAATCTGAAGCGCAATATAAAGACAAACAATAAACTTCTCCATAACAAAGCCAAACTCTAAGAAAATAGAACATTTCTTTAACATAAAGGTGCACAAACCTCTAACAAATCTTTAAAAATTATATTAAAGTAAAACCCTAAAAAAAAAAATATTTTTTAAATTAAACGCACACAAACCTATAAAAATCTCTTGAAAATGCATATTATAGACAATATCAACAACACATTCAATACACACTAAAATGACAAATATAAACTAAAATCGACCATAGAGAAAACAAGAAAAATGTGAGAGGATGGAGCACAAACATATTTAAAATCGGAGGTTGGATCCAATTGACAGGAAAAATAGGAAAGAACGGTGAGGATTCTAAGATTTTGGGGCTCGTTTTCGTGACTAAGTGAATTGATTCGGGGGGGATTATATTTTAGGGTGTGGTGAGTATTATGTATTTGAGTGGGTTTTTGAATAATTCGAGTGAGACTTTTATTTATGGGTCAAAATTTAATAAATATCAAGTACACACATAGAATTAAGACACGTATATGCCTGTTAATATAAAGGATATATACACTCCATAATTTGGACGGTAAGGACATTGATGTCCTAAAAGTATAATGAAGGGTATACTCATACCATTTACAATAGTTTAAGGGCATATTTATTCTTTTTCGTATTTAATATATTTTTATGAATTATACAAGTAATATATTGAGTTTAGTTGGATGATCACGAATTTTTGAAACCCAACTTTTACACATAAATTTGTCTCTGAAGGAATGATAATGAGCTTCTAATGAAAACTTATGTAGCATGTATAAATGGTTATAGTCAACTCCTAAAAGAGATTGTGACTTGCTATAAATATTGTAAACACTTGTCCATTATTGAAAGTGAATGTGTCAAGATGTGATAAAATTATGGTTAAAGACATGTTCACGTATAACTGGATAATTGTCACATCTCACATATATGGAAGATTTGAGAGGAAAAAATGGTATAAGAGCAGTAAAATGTATTTTCTTTCATTTTTGAAAAACAAAGGTATGAATGCAGGTTAGTTGCCCCAGTTTTGCATCATTTTTTTAAAATAAGAGTCTGATTTTTTATTTCTGAAGCTATCAAAAAAAAAAATTAAAACAAAATCAGTTGTGAAAAAATATGATAATGACTATTACAAAGTTTTTAGACAAAATTCACAAGTAAGTGAAGAATTGAATTAGTACTCACGTGTGAAGTATGTTTAATCAGTGATTTATCGATTTAATTTTTTCTTGTATGATTTGTTTATCCATCAAAAGAATTTATTTGTAATATTTTTAGAAGAGTAGAAGAAAATAATTATAGATCTATACAAGTGCTTTCGACTCATGATATTTTTTTCTGAAATATGACAAGAAAAGAATTACAAATTTGAAAATTTAACTTTTGTGTCTCCATGTTGATACCCAATTTTGGACCTCCACAATATATATTAATCATTGAGCTTCTCAAATTCCAAACGATTTGAAATAATTAGTTTATATCAAGTTCAAAATAGTTTTCAAGTTATTCTTAATTAATTTTATCCTTTTTTATAAATTTCAAATAATAAATATGTTTTATATATAATTATGTATATAATTAGTATATTTTATGAATATTCAAAAATCATCTCAAAAGATTTTACGTTTTAGTTGAATATCTTATTAATTTAGTTTAGCTTAAATTATGGTTATAATTTTAAATTAACTATTTTATAATCAAATTAATTATTTTATTTTATTAAAGTTAAGAAGCTCGCTAATTAATTATATTAATTCGTCCAATTTAATTTTAGCCGATTTCACCAATTAAAATTGGTTAAGTTCTAAACTTAAATTGGCTAGAGTTGCAATTCAAAATACCCAACCC